>VDFB02103619.1:0-22809 GCA_007258455.2 Sequoia sempervirens | reverse complement strand
AGAATTCTGATATGTCGTTGCTTCTCTAAATCCTTCATGGGACATCATTGAGAAAGCTAGTAACATGAATCCTAGTCATCAATTCAAGATAAATGATAAGATAAATAAGCCAATAAAGTCAAAAAGCTAATGAAAATATTTGCCAAAAACATGATTTGTTTGTTTGATTTGTTGATGGGTAGAGCCTGATTGCAGGAGATACACATACCGGATAAGACTGTGAGTCTGGTTTCGATGTTATGACTATCTGTATAAGGCATGACAAAGCCTGGTTTCAGAAAGACATGTATCGTATAAGACGTTGAGTCAAATGCCGTTGATGTGATAACCTGTGTAAGGCTACGTTTGATTGTTTTGACCTTGTCGATTACGCAAGAAGGACGCATCCCGAATAAGACATAGGTTGATTGTTTTGATAACGTCTGTTTCCAAGAAGGACACATCCTGTAGCAGATGGTTGGTTGATCTGTTTGAATTGCTTTGTTTGGCAAGTTGTTTGATATGACTCAGAGACATTGCTGACTTGTTCACCAGAGTAATGCATGACTTGATATGACGTGTTGACAATTGACTGTGTGTGATGAGAAACCCTAAAGGACTGACCTAGTGCGGCCTCGGGGGCTCATCGTGTGATAGCCTTGCCTACGTTGTACACGCAGAGACCTCGTAGTTCGACTTGACTGCGACCGACAAGACTGACTACAAATAGAAGACGTGTGTGAAAGTGAATGCGATGAACCCTAATGGACTGACCTAGTGTGGCCTCGGGGGCTCATCATGTGATGTGCCTTGCCTACGTTGTACACGCAGAGACCTCGTAGTTCGACACGACCAATGACCTTGTCATATAGACATATGGATTGACGCATGGCTTTATACAGACAAACCTAAATGGACTAACCTAATGCCTCGGGGGCACATCGGCAGATGGCCTTGCCTACGTCCAGTCGCAGAGGCAATGTAGTTCGACAAGTGACAAAGACTGACAAGTGCGACTGACGCCGACTCTATTTTTGGATTTTTGAAATGTTTTTCAATGTTTTTGTGTTTTCTCAGGTCATTTTGTGATGTTCGTGGATTTTCGATGATGTTTCGTCTTCCCCACAGCCAATGTAAGAACCAATGTGACACAGGTCAAGTGTCTGCCCCCAGTCGAGTATAAGACCAATTGATTATGAATAAAGTGAGATGGGGGATATGAAATGCTCTCGATGTCAATCGTTCCAAGCTATGGAAAAGACTACCACTTATTAGGAATGATATATACAAGTGATGGACATAAAAGGTAAGAGATATATACAGGAAAGTGGGCTATGTACACGGAGGTGGGCTATATACACGGATGTGAGCTATATACATGGATGTGAGCTATATACATGGATGTGAGCTATATACATGGTAGGGACAATGTTCAAATAAGTGATGTATGTACAAGATAGATTAGAATAATAGTAGACAAAGGAGCAGAGTCGAGTACACATGGCGCCTGTTTGCCAGGTTTTCACCAAGGCACCTATCCAAAGCGCCACCGAAGTGGTTTTCACTGTTGGACGATTGATTTGTCTCTACTATTTTCCGTATTAACTAATTTTTTTGGTGTTACCAAGACGCCTGTTTGCTAGGTTTTCACCTTGATAACGATTTTTTTGATTTTTTGATTTTTTTGTATTTTTGCTAAATAAGACAAAAGCTCCTAGAAGCTATGCGTAGAACTTCTTCAGATGCATACTATTGATTGGTGAGGACAATGGTTCACCTTCAGGAGTAGAGAGTTGGTACGCTCCTGATCCAAAAGCTTCTGTAACAACATAAGGTCCCAACCAATTAGGTTCAAACTTTCCTGGTTTGTCTCTTTCTGCTTGATTCTTTGGGTTCTCCATTAAAACTAGGTCTCCAATGTCAAAATTTCTATTTAAGACCCTCCTGTTATAGCTACAGTGAAGGCGATTCTGATATGCTTGGAGATGGTCCAGTGCCTTTTGTCTTCGCTCATCCAGGAATTCTAGTTCATGGAGTCTCGACACTCGATACTCTTCATCATCAATGTGGCCTTTCAGGGATACCCTTAGGGAAGGAATCTCGACCTCAATAGGCAAAATAGCTTCAGATCCAAAGACAAGTGAGTATGGGGTAGCACCAGTGGGAGTACGAATACTTGTATGATAAGCCCATAAGGCAGGGTTGAGCTGTAAATGCCAGTCACGACCAGCATCATTGACAGTCTTCTTGAGGATTCTAATGATGGTCTTGTTAGACGCCTCTGCTTGGCCGTTACCTTGTGGGTAGTATGGAGTAGAGAAGTGATGTTGAATATGAAATTGATCACACAAGTGACGGACTTCTTGGTTCTTAAATGGACGGCCATTATCAGTGATTATGGACTGAGGGACACCATACCGACAAATGATATAGTTCAAGATGAATCTAGAAATCTGTGTGCTAGTAATGTATGTCATAGGAATGGCTTCAATCCACTTCGTAAAGTACTCAGTGGCAGTGATAATGAACTTGTGTCCATTTGATGATGTAGGGTGGATTTTACCTATGAGGTCGAGTCCCCATTGGGCAAAGGGCCATGGTGACGTGATAGGATGGAGCTCCTGTGCTGGGGCATGTATCAAATCTCCATGAACTTGGCATTGGCGACATTTCGTTATAAAGACATATGAGTCTTTTTCCATAGTAGGCCAATAGTAACCCAGTCTCATAATCTTTTTAGCTAAGGTAGGACCGCTAGAATGGGAACCACATATACCCTCATGCACCCCACGCAAGGTTGCTTGTGCTTCAGTAGAATCAAGACATCTCAACAGGGTATTATCTAAGGCACGTCTATATAAGGTGTCTCCGACGATGGTGTATTTGGCTGACTTGCGAAGGAATGTCCTACGTTGGTTATTAGATAGGCCAATGGGGATGACTTCGGCATGAAGGTAATCATAGATTTCTTTGTACCATGGGGAATCAGGACCAACAATGTCACACACCATTTCAGAATCTGGGATATCGTAGGCAGGGACCAAAAGCTGTTTGACCAAGAACTCAAACTTAGGCACGTTGTTAGGAATGTCAAGGAGTGAGGCAATTGTAGCCATAGTGTCTGCTGCTTTGTTTAAAACATGAGGTATCTGATGAAACTTGACTTTGTCAAAGTACTCTTTAAAACTATCAGCCATGCGCTTGTACGGAGCAAGCTTCTCATCCTTAGTCTCATAATCATCATTTACCTGTCTTATTACTAGTTGAGAATCACCATATACCTGTAGGTTCTTGATTTTCCACTTGACTGCCATGCGTAAACCTGTCACTAAAGCTTCATATTCCGCCATGTTGTTAGTGCATGGAAATGCAATCCTGAATGATTTAGGGATGGAATCACCCTGTGGTGTGATAAACAATATCCCATCCCCTGAACCATGGTTTGTATGTGAGCCATCAAAGTACAGTTTCCATGTTATGTTTGTGTCAAAAGTGAATATGAACTCATCAGGAAAGTCTGCCACTAATGGGTGATCTGCCTGTATTGGTGCGTCAGCTAATTGATCAGCAATGACCTGTCCTTTAATAGCCTTTCTTTCTACATCTTTTGGATATCATACTCACTAAGTATCATAACCCTTGTGATTCGTCTGTTAATCTTTGCCTTCGCGAGAAGATATTTTTAGAGGGATCTATTTTAGCAATCAACATTGTTGATGGTTTTAACATGTAGTGCCTGGTTTGGGTAGCAAATACCTCTTACTGAATAGGCATTCAATGTTACTATAGTTAAGCTCATAACCAACCAAAGTCTGACTGATATAATAGACTGCCTGTTCATGACCTTCATCGTCATTCTGTGCAAGCAATGCTCCGAGTGATGAATGGGTTGCTATGATATAAAGAATCAATGGTCTTCCTTCAACAGGTGGCATTAAGACAGGTGGTGTAAGTAAATATTCCTTAATCAATTGAAAAGCCTCTTCACACTTAGTTGTCCATGCAAATGGTACTCCTTTCCGAAGAAGATGTTGAAAAGGATGTGTCTTGTCTGCTAGCTGCACTATAAACCTTCTGATAGATTGCAACCTTCCCTGTAATGTCCTTAGTTGACTGAGGTTGTTGGGTGGTGGCATGTCCATGATTTCTTTCACCTTAGCCGGATCCACTTCAATACCTCATCTTGAAATGATATAACCTAACAGCTTTCCTGACTTGACTCCAAACACACATTTCTTTGGGTTGAGTCTCACATTATACTTCTCCAGTCTCTGAAATACCTTGTCTAAAACTTGTAAATGTTCTGCCCTTGTCTTGGATTTAACAATAAGGTCATCGACATAATCCTCCATACAAGTGTGTACTAGATCATGAAAGATAGTAGTCATGGCACGTTGATAGGTTGCTCCTACATTCTTGAGTCCGAAGGGCGTAACATTCCAGCAATATGTTCCCCAAGGACAAGTCATTTTATGTTGATCTTTAGCTGCAATTTTTTATCCTGCTATACCGAGAATCCATCCATATGGACAACATCTCATATCCTGCTGTCATGTCAACTATCATGTCTATGTTAGGCAAAGGGAAGTCATCCTTAGGACAAGCCTTGTTGATATCTCTAAAATCAGTGTAGATGCGAATGCCCCCAGCTAGTTTGGTGACTGGTACAAGATTGGAAATCCAATCTGCATAGTCAATAGGTCTGATGAAACCAACGCCTAACAATTTCTTAAGTTCTGCCTTGACTAATAAAGCAATCTGTGGATGCATTTTTCTCAACTTTTGTTTCACTGGTTTGGCACCTGGTTGTAAAGGTAAATGGTGTAGAACAAGTTCAGGATCTAACCCTGGCATGTCCGCATATGACCAAGCAAAATTTATCTATCTCTGTGCAAAGAAGTCGTGGAACTCAGGCTTTTCTTCTGTTTTCAATGACGCTGCAAAATAAACCAGTCATGGATTCTCTTTTGTGCCTATGTTGACCTCTACAGTTTCTTCCACAAGCATAGGTGACTTTTCTTGTGTAATGGGAAGAATGTTCAAACCTCCATCCTTAGGTGCCTCAGAGAGGTTTTCACCTTCGGATACGTCCTTTCTTTTTACTTTTTCACGGTCTAGAGGTGCCTTGCGGTTTTCACCTAGAGACTCATCCTTTTTATCTTGTTTATTCTTTTTCTCATTTTTGTGACTGGAGGGTTGAACAGATTCCCCAAAATATGCTTTATTTTCCAAGTCAATGGTAAAACCAGCTTTATGATCCCCATTAGGTATGCCTTCACGTAATCCCAGGAACTCAGCAATCGCTTCGTCGTTCTCAAAAGTATCTAAAACGGGTGTATCTTGTTGATCCCAATCAATGAGTTGGGGATAAACTAAGAGCATGTCATCGTCAGAGTTATCAAAATCTAATGGGGTCAAGGTAAGGATTGAATTATTCATGTGATCACAAAATTCTTGTACCAAGTCCTTTTTGCTCTTGGGTTTGGGTCTAGGTGGATGAATAGGTGGGCCTAATGCCAAGGTTTGACAATCAGAAAGAGGTGGCTTAGGTTTCCATGAGGTAGGATCAAGTGATTCCCAATAGTAGTGTTTAAACCAATCTCTCTTTGTCATTTTCGGTGGACAGGGACTTAAAGGATTTGGTGAGGAACTTATTAAAGTCAAGTTCTCCAAATAACTGGTCAAGGTCCATGGAAGAAGTAGAGGATAAGGAATCCCACTCATAATCATTAGAGTCGAGAGTTACAACTATTCGGTATTCTCAACGGTTCGTGAGATGCCTCATCGTCTTCTCAAGCATCGCATCAAGTAAGGGTAATGGAGTAATTAGGCAACTAATCAAGGTTGAAACCCTAGCTCTAATTCTTTGGCCACCAGAAACAAATATTGCCCTAATTCCACAATCTTGGTTTAAGCCTAAACCACTTTGTCCATCATATCCTTTGCTTTGTACGATTTTGAAACCCTTCATAGTCTTGTGGTGGAATATGGGAGTAAGCGTTCTTGATTATTCTCCATGCACCAAAAAGAAGTAAACATCTTTTATCTATAGCCTCATGCATCCAATTCCCATTTAGTGAAAGCTGTTGTGGGGGGAACATGTATAGTGATTATAGACTGTCCCCTACCTATTGTAGGCAAACCATATGACTTAGGAGGGACCAAGTGGCTAACACAATAGGAAGTCTTCATATAATACTCTCCACAACCCTTGTCTTGGATCTCAACCCTAGGAGTAGTGGGAAGTGAAGGTGCAACAGATTTTTGAGTGAGTGTAGACGGGTCAACATAAGAAGATGGATTAGACGATGAGGCCTCTTGGTTGACTGGCACTTGGCGTTGAGGGATCTCCTTTAGGTTAGTGCAATACTGAAAAGGATCGGGATCACCATCGATAGTTATTTTGGTGCCATTGTAAGGGAATTTAAGGCACTGATGATATGTGGAAGGGACTGCCTTCATGGCATGAATCCATGGTCTACCTAGCAAAAGGTTATATGGGAGGGTGAGATCCAAGACCTGGAACTTTGTCTCCATTACCGCAGGACCAATTCTGATAGGAAGTGTTACCACCCCATTTGATTTTCTTTCTTCATCAGCGGCCTTACGACAATACTTCGGCGGAGTACCCACGTGATGCTTCAAATACCTCAATGCCTTAACAGTTTTAAAGTGGCAGGTTAACCGTTCATTTCACCAAAACCGCCTAACTTTGCGTCATCATGACTTTAGATGCGTAAGGTCACAGGTTCATCTGATCTCTCTGGTGGCATAAGCCCCGTTCGGAAATGGCATGATGATTATTGGTCAAGTATTCCACCATCTCCGAAATGATTGACATCACAATAATAGGGACCGTGGTGTTCTGTAAAGCCTTATCAAGGATAGACCGATGCTCAGGAGAGATATGCAACAATTCCAAGATTAAGATTTGGGTTGGGGTCTTCCCCAACTGGTCAAGTAGGTTATATTGTAACTTGGAAGGTTGTGATGTTTGCTGTGATGGAGGGCCTTGGATAACAAACTTAGTACAACGAGTATTGACCGCACATTCTGGATTAGCATTGATAGTAATGGTATTGATGGTGGCGCATTGGCGGCGCCGAAGCGCAAATTTGAATGCATTTCTGCCAACAATAAGTATCATGTTTTATATTCGCATACTGTTTTCAATATTATTGGTCTTTTAGTACTCAACCTGCATACCCTTTCCGCGACGCTGTAGGTCCTAAAGACTGATGATCGTTCGATGTCTTTGTTTTGTCCACTGGAATTTCAAATTGATTCTCTTGTCAACAAGACCTATGCTGATAAGTTCTCTAGTTGTCAGCCAGCTTTGTAGGTTATGCCCTTTGTCCTGGCGATAATCACATAAGGCACTGTCATCCCACCGCTGGTTTAAACCTAGTCTCCGGATCATATTGTCTTGGTTCCTGCAGTTGTATGAGGTTGTGTTGTAACAGCTGTTTGAACACCGACTCAATGGGTTCCCCTAAGGGAGTGAACTCACGTTTCTGGAATCTCCTTGGTGGTGGACGTTGAGTGTTTTGGACCATGTTGGGAGGTTGATTGACAGCATTAAGTGTGTTGGCAAAGTTATGAGGCCCTTTTAATGTGAGGAGGGGTCCTGCTTGTAATGTTTTAGCATCAACAACCCCATCATTGGTGACATTTTTGTTGCGAGACTAGAATCTGTTTCTGTCGGTGGGGGCGTTTTGTACGACCGTGTTTCGATTGGGTGTTGTCATCTCGAGTTCACCCTTTTCAATGAGATCCTTCTCTATTATCACCTCCTTTTCCACTAGTTCCAAAAAAGATATGCAGCAATGTACCCTTAAGTTACTCCTGAGTTTTGGATGAAGGTTTTCTTGAAACATTGTAACCTTTTGTTTTTCAGGTATCTCGACAGGACATCTACTAGCAATGGTTCTCCATCTCTGGAAGAAAGCAATGAATGTTTCACCTTCGTCTTGTGTGGTGTGGCACAAAGTTGCTATATTTATCTCATGGTCAATGTGGAAGGAGAATTGCTCCACAAATTTCTCGACTAGCTCTCCCCATGATCTAATGCCAGAATCTAGACCCGAAAACCATTCTAGTGCAACCCCTACAAGACTTCGTGGAAATAGCCTCATAAGGTACATGGGGTCGTAAGCGACATCAATGCATATGGTAGAAAATTCCCTGATATGTTCTACTAGATTGCGTTTGCCATTGTACTTAGGAAGATTTGGTATGACATATCCGTGAGGGAAAGGTGTCATGTACAATGATCAATCAAAAGGGAATGGGCATATGTCCTTTGGTGAAAATGATTTCTTAGTTGACACTGACATGTTAGCCATTTGCATTTGTAATGCCTGCATTTGTGTTTGTAGGACGTCAACTTGAGTCAAAGATGTGCTAGAAGGATTATGCGGATCCATATATGTATTCTGAAATCCAAAGTCTCGTGATGGGTTTTGATTGAACGTTGGCATCTAAGGTGGATTTGGATTCGGAATGTTGGTAAATGTATTCTGGTTTGGAATCGACATAGATTGATGTTGTCCTAGATTCTTTGTAAATGGATTCTGAGTACCACTCTGTATAAAGGGATTCTGATTCGAAACCGATGTGAAATAGTTTTGGCCCGGAATCTGGGTAGACGGATTCTGACTACCAATCTGTGAAAAGGGGTTCTGATTCGGAACCGATGTAAATTGGTTTTGACTGCTAGTCTGGAAAGGTGGATTTTGATTGCCATATTGGAAGGAGGGAATGCCCCCTGTTTGTGTAATCCTTGGTATAGTACTAGTGACCTGAGCACTAGGTATGGCCATTGACTATGGTAAGGTACCCATAATGCTAGCAGTAGGTGTGGTTGTTGATTGCGCACTTGTGACACTGACATAAGATGTATGGGCTGATGTTTTAGGTCTTTTACTCCCACTAAGAGGACCGAAGGGAGTAGATGATGAAGCCCCTGTAGTGAAACTAAATCCCGATGTCATAGTAGGTGTACCAAATGGGGACGTATGGACTGTCGTACTCTGTGTAGACGTGCTAGATGGCATAGTCGTGCTGACTTGAGGTATAGTAGTACTAGCAGTCGTGGTATTTGTCCCTTGTGTAGGTTGAGTTTGTAAGGTACTGATATCAAATCCTGGAGGTAAGGTAGCACCTTCAGCTAGCAATTTTCCTAAGAACCATTGACGATCGTTTGCTAGGTACTCATCTACAAAAGAGGCAAACTCAGGGTCCTGTGCGGCAGCCTCTATGTCTTCTGTTGTAACATGTCCTTGTGTGTTTCTAGTGGTAAATTTGTCTAATAGAGTCTTATGAGGTCTTGAAGAAAATGGGTTGATGAACTCGCTTGGGTTCGACATGTTTTCTCTCTCTTCTCTTAGACCTAGTTTCAACCATGTAAGACAAGCTCAATATGCGGGAAATGCAAAACTATATCTAGAAACTGTATGACTCTATTCTATGTTTTTTGGGGTTTTCTTATGCAAAATAAGGGATGTCCTATGATGATACTAGTCTAGACTCTAAAGGTGCAAGAAGTCTAAGTGAGACCCTAAAATGATCAATTCTATAAACACAAGGTGAAGGGACCAACTACCTAAAGTCAAACCAAGGTGTCAATTTAGATAAGTCAAGGAACCAATGTAGGACAAGGATCAAAGACAAGTCGAGTTTCCTAACTAGACTAATGAGCTAGGACGACTCTCTGTAGGACAAAGTATATGATGATAAGACTAGGTTCAATGACAAATTTCGTTGACACTATGACCTTTCTAGAGTATAGATGGTAGACTACTCCTAAAGTTTGTAAAAGTGACCTCTCTAAAAGTCTAATGCAAAGTAATATGATCCCTAAGATGAAGGTAAACTCTAACTGAAGACAACTATGGTAATGACTAAATGAACCTAAAGGATGCAAAATTGAGCAAATTGTTTCAGGTTTCTATTTTCGAAGACTGTTTGTATGAAGACCACTGAAACTGGTATAACCCTGCTAACTGGACAGTGACAGTGAATTTTGGATTTTCTGGTAATCAGACAGATGCGTTTCAAATTTAATAGTTGCGGTTCAAACTGACAGATGTGACTCAAAATTACTAGATGTGACTCAAGTTGACAGATGCGACCCAGAATATAACTCATGCGGTGTTTCTAAAACAAATGTGAGTCAAACTGATAGACGCGACTCAGAAATTACAGATGCGGCTCAAAACAAACAGATGCGAGCCAAACTGACTGATGCGACTCAAAAATTACAGATGCGACTCAAAACTTACAGATGCGACTCTAAAAATTAGATGCGTGTTTTTGGTGAACAATTGTGACTCTCTGTGAATTTTCAGTGACATGAAATTTAAACTGACGCGATTTCCTATGATCAAATTCTAACAATCAAAGACAATCGTAAGACAAAGTGTTTTCAGTTTCAATTTTGGACTCAAAGAACATTTAAAGTGATAACAGACAAGCACATCCTAATAGGCCAAAGGCCTAGGGTTTGTATACTTGGTATAGCCCACCTATTATACCCTGGATTGGTGATGAACACCTTTCCTTCTCGGAGAGCTTGCGCTTAGGAATTTGGTGGCATTGGCTCCCTCCCACGCTCATTAATGTCTTTCGAAAGCACAACTACAATTCTCACCGCTGGCAGTGACATCCCAAGAATTGCTTATCTCTACCAAGGGACGAGGAGTAATTCGGTACGATGTATCGCACTCTCGTGACTAATACCAAGCAAACGGGCAAATAGGTTGGTCCCCTACAACAAAGGGTATTTAATCTCATTCCGCTCGTGGGTGCGGACCATACGCTGCGGAGTCCCCTTTCGGATCCATCTCACGGAATCATTACTTCAGGATTCTGGCTCCCAAGAACCGCCTTTGTATACCATCGAAGTCCTCAGTTCGTGGTGCTACTGCCCGAAATAATTCGGGTGAGTAAATTTTTCCACCGTATCAGGCCCGCCCTAGAGCGGTAATCATTTCTTACACCCAGGATCGCACGGATGCGCAAGGGGAGAGGATACTTCGATATACCAAATCGTAAGGGTAACTAGACTTGTGCTTTCGCACCAAACACAGTAGACACTTGTTAATTTTAATCCAAATGAAAGATTTGCTATGCTACCAAACAATTTGTTTCAAAACTTAACTAGGGTCTTCGACAAGCGTCCTACAGAAGATATCATTAGTAATTTTTCAATATTGTCTTCGTCAATCATCCTGCAAAAGCTTGTTAACTCCAAATGGCCACATGCTGAAAATCAAATATCAATAACATGAAAATCAATTGAAAATTCCAGATTGCCAAAAGCAGAAATAAAATTTTACCAGTCAATTGCGTCATTTTGTTACCAGTCAGATGCGTCATTTCTTTTTCAGTTGCGGCTCGGGATATCACTTGCGATTCAGGAATTGTCAAATGCGTCGTTTCTCTGTCAGATGCAGTTCATAAACTCAATTGCGGTTCAAAAACTTCACATGCGCTTCCGAAAAATCAATTGCGGTGCAGAAACTTCACATGCGTCGTTCCGTACGAAAAATCTACAAAATCAAAAATTAAAAGATCTACGGATTCGCGAAGATGGTGTCTTCACGTCGGGTTCACCAAAATGTAACGTCTGAAAATGAAATAGGCTTTTTGCACAATAGACAACAAGGAAGATTAGATCATTAGAAGCACACATGCATACAATACTAAAATCTAACATGCAAATTCATACGTTAAGCAACAAAGAACATGGGAAAGTAAAAATGTAATTAAAAACTAGAACAATCTCACCAATTTTCAAACGTATTTCCGGCTTAACTATCCTCGCTGAGCCGTTCTCCATTTTGTTTGTATAGTATAATTTGCCGATTTTCAAGCACTAGTGTGTGCTATGCCTCTTAAGATAGTGACAGCAAAATATCTAAGATTCAAGACAAAGGTTTCTCAAAAAAAGACAAATCTTCAGAGAGATTTGAATGAATGACAAAATCAATTTATAGAAAATTGATTATTCAACGACAAAGCCAGATTTGTTAATCAACTAATGCTTGAGATTGAGACATTGTATTATATCTCGATAACTCGAGGAAGTGACATGAGCTTATCTCTAATTTGAATAGAATTAAAGATTAAATGAATGATTTAATCTTTAGTTCGCATCTCGAAAACATAAGAAATATCTTGTACGACAAAGATAAAGATTGAATTATAACGACTGTCAATGCAAAGATTAACATTTAATTAATTAAATAAGAATATTTAATTAATCTGCATGTACACGCAAATGAGTTAGAACCGGACGATTGAATGATTTGACGAAGAGATTACTCGAAAGGCCACTCAGACATTAAATCAATAGTTAACTGAACGATTAAAATAGATGTCGAGTTGAGTAAAAGTGAATACTTAGATAACTCACATAATTATCTAAAATATAGAAGAATGTGTTAAAATAGACTTAATGAATTAAATAATTCATTTAATTCAAGAGACTCAATATTTGAAGAATAATTAAATAAATAAGATTTATTTAATTAAGTGACTAAGGATTAAATGAATAATTAAATAAATAATGAATTTATTTAATTATAGTTGAAATATGATAAAGAGTAAATTAAATAAGAATTTATTTAATTTAACCGGAAGAATAAGGTTAATTAGTAAGATAATTAAATAACAAGCGTTTATTTAATTAATTAGATAGAATAAAGAAAAGTGTGAATTAATTAAATATTTAAGATTATTTAATTAATAGAAGAATTAATAGAAGATGTGGTTAATTAAATAATTGACATTATTTAATTAATAGAAGAATTAGAATTATGGACAAATATGGAAGCCGCAGGCTAAAAACCAGATTTCGGTGTCTACACTCATCATTGAAATTGTAGATTTGTTCATTGCTTTCTAGATGGACAACCCACATTCAAAATCAATAAACATGTACATGAATGAACTGCACTTATGTGAACAAGAAGTAATTTCAGATGTGACGGATGATGGCTCATAATTTCCTTCATAAATTTTCATTTCATTTGTTTGGTTTGACATAGTAGCAAAAACTGTAGAGGTGCACCTATTCTGCATCAACTTGAGCTGGACTAAAAAATAGGTACACCCTTCTTCAAAAAATTGACCATTTTTATTCTTGAAGCTCATAATCAGGGCTGCAAACTCCATTGCAAAATACTATAGAAATTAGTTTTAAATCATTTTTGAATTATGAGTCGTTCAAACACCCAACCCTCTACTCTACATCTAAAAGACTCTTTGAGGATGATATTTTGGCCTAGTTGTCAGGTTTCTCAAAAAATCCTCAACGTCAAAATAACCTCAGCCCTAATATAGTAGAGGGGATGGTAGAAAGCCAAAAATTGCAAAGATGAGCTGAAGTACCGGGATGACACAATCACTGGGTGGGAATTTTTCCTACACTGGTATGGAAAAGGAAACCATCATTCCCCTATCTCCAATGCATGGACCTATGATTTGGGGAAGCTGGTTGTTCCTAATTTCTTTATAAATGTGGAACTCATCAGATGCCTTGCTTTTGGGTATGATGAAAATATTAGAGTAATTAGGCCATTGGATGGAAGTGTCATAATGGATATAACCAGGGAGTTTATTTGTGAGGTTTATAGACTCAATGTGGTCGAAAATAAGGTTATAAACCTTTCTTCTTTCAGAAAAAAATACAAGCAAGATAAAAATGGCTTCAAAATGAAATGGCTCCCTAGGTTTAGACATAAAAGCTTCTATGGAAAGTCATTGAAAATCCTTGATATTGAACATGAGCCTTTTGATGTCAAGTCTTTTGAAGACTATTTCAAAAGAACATGTTGGGAATTATGTCAGGTGTTGGGAGAAGATGCAGGCTCAAAAATGGAGACACCTCTTATGTATATGGTTGTTGATATGCAACATCCTTTTGTCAATAGTGACTTTGACTATGCTAGCTTTTTAGCTAAGGTTATTCACAATCGGCTAGTGGACATTAAGAGAAGGAAAAGTGGTAAGGAGACAAAGATGAATTTCATGTGGTATTCTCTCCTTTTCCATATTCTTTTGTACAAAGGGAAAGATCATTTCAACAGAGTTTTACAACTAAACATGAAAGATAAAGAGGGCAACGATCTCTCAATGCAATGTTGGACCCATATTTTGGACACATTGTAATGAGTTCGACTATATTTTTTTTGGAATTGATTTGTACAACAAGTCATGGCAAGGTTGGGTGAGAGTCTATCTGGAGTCAAATTTCACAAGGAAATTTTGAATTTCCTTAGGCCCAAAAAGAGGAGGCCAGAGTTAGGAGTACAACATAATTAGGGATATTTTTACCTCAATGACAACTCAATTGTTATTAGAATATATGGGTGCCATAAAGGCCCCCATGTGCTACCCAAATATGTGTCACCTAGGTTGGCATTCATGGAAATTATGTGGCAATTGAATGAGATTGATCAATTTCATTTAGGAAAACAAAAGAAAGGGTCTTTTTTCCCCTATGTTACTACCTTTTTAGATTTCACTTTTACCAGAGAACGCTTGGATAGGTTGAAAGAAATTCTTGGGGAATTAAGGTTATCTTAGTTAAATGTTAGGGATTTTGACCCTAAAGGTTTCATACATAAGGTCAAGAAAAGGCTCAAAAGGTACGATTTTTGTCATTAGGTTGATTTAAATGAAGATGTCATAAGAAATTGCAAGGATGAATCTGAGGTAAAAAATAGGAAGGTGAAATGGTTTGCATTCAACAAGGCAGAGGCTACAATGATAAAGATGATAAGTATTATCATGGAGCATTTTCTGATATTGTTGACCCAATTTCTAGGATTAAGGCAGTGTTGAAGAATTTTGATAGAGTTGTAGGTAAGGCCCCTATCTTGGAAGAGAAACTGGCAAAGTGGCCTAGAACTGACCTTTCTATTAGAAGGCACCAAAGGCCTATTATTAGATAAAATATGCAATTATAACCACCACAAGTCACTCCCTCTCCTTCCCTTGGCCCTCAAACAATCAGTGTAGATTCTGGTTCTCTCCCAAGAGAGAATCCACATAAGAGGATTAAAGTTGAGCAACTGCCATTATTGGTTGGAAATCCCATCAATCCAAATAAAAGTGAAGATGTTCATCTCACCATGGATGAAATTCAACAATATATGACATCCCCCATAAGACCAAATATTGTCGGCCTTCTTTAGCAAAGGTTCAAGTTGAATGTGGCTATGGGGATAGATAACCTCAATGATGTGAGGGAAATGGCCTATACATAATTCATGTCTGATGATTATTTTATAAAATCCTAGGAGTATAAAGAGTTTGTTTTGAAATAAAAGAGGAGTACCTTAAAAGACTTAAGTTGGCACAAGAAGATATGCCTAGAGAAAAGAATGATGAAGTAGTTGCAAAGGTAAGCGCATAAATGAATTTTGAGTGAAAAAACATTATGTATGACAAAGGGAGAAGAATGGTGGAAGATAGTGGATTGCTTCTACTCCCTGAATGGGACATTGCTTCTACAATTGTTTTTTATACTATTAGGAAACAAGACGGAGAATTTTTCTCCACAAAAGAGGAAGCAAATATGGCATCGTCAGGATCGGGGTTCAATGAACATTGGGAAGCCCTTGTAATTTGGGCCATTTCCCCAACTACTAACAAGCCTTTGATTGCTAAAGCATCGAAGGGTAAGGGTATCAAATGGAGCTTGATTGTAAAGAGGGTTCTTGACACCTCTTCCCCTAAAGTTACTACATTAATGGTAGATGTTGCCAAGTTTAATGAAGCTAGTGTTTGAAGGTTGCAAGATAGACTTAATACATTGTTGAAGGAACATAATGATCTCATGGGAGCTTACAACCAATAGTAGGTATTATTGTATCAACAAAAATCCCTTCTTGAAAGTGTGCAAGAAGTAGGCTCCTCTTCTATAGTCCCCCATGCTCATGTGATGATTGAAAACACAGAGCTTAAAGAAAATATTCAAATGCTAGAAGAGTAGTTTAATAATTCTCAACAAAATCAACAAAAGGAGAATGTGCACATTACAATGTGCATCTTGGAGCACACACTGTCTAAAATCTTAAGAAGGTTGGAAAATACTCGTGTTTCATATCTAAATTTGAGAAATTCCATTACTAGAGTAAGTGGGGATCAAGAGCGGCTCAAATATATATTTGAACAATGGAATCCTAGATTCTCATCTTTGGAAGGTATGTATAAGGGTTCTGCAAACACATTTGATGTCTCACCTAGTATGTATCTTACTTTTGAGATTATCAAGATGGAACAAAACCATAAAGGGTATTTGGAAAGTATAATTGAAGTTGTATGAGCAAGAATGAACTCTTTCATAAATGTTGACAAAAGGGTTGTACCTCGTCTGTTAGAAGATAATTGGGAGTTGAAGACCCTAGAGAAATGGAAGGATAGTATCAATATTATAATCCTCACACTCCCCCCTCTGATTTGCAAAGACGAAAAACTTAATTTAAATCATCTTGATTCCTATTCAAACAGGATGGTCAATGCAAAAAAAAGATGGAAATTTTTTGTAGAGAGACCAGTGCTTTACTTGATTCCAAGTATCATCAAATTTTGGACAATTTGTAAAATCTCTTAGCTCATGACTGGTCTTCTAAGGATATGTTTAAGGCGTGGAATGAAAAGTATAATTTTTTACCCATCCTCTTAGTGGATCCATGCTTTTATTTCTATGCCTCCTATCTGAGAATTTGGTTGTCAGAAATTTTTGGGATGAGGTTCTTCACTTCTTTGATTGTTGCTTCCCTTATGTTATAAAAGGGAATCTCGAACCTCATTCAAAATTTCAAAGTGTTATGATTTATTGATCTTTCATCTCATTCTCTTTAAGCTCTTTTTGCACAGTTTAAGCTATTTGATAACACATAGAAAACGTTATAATTTTGCTCTATAATTACAAAAGATGACTCAAATAATTAAGTGTATTTCCTTAATCGTGAATATTGACCTATCTTGCTCTCTAGTATTGTATTCACTATTTTTTGACTCAAAATAATCTATGGCTATTTATAAGTTGTCATATCACATCATGTGTTTATGTTATTGATGTTGAATTGTTAGCTTCTCTTCAAGAAATGGATTAATATTTTTTCAGTTATTTATCAAATATTGTGTGAATGGAAATGCAATAAAAATTTATAAGTAGTGTGATAAGTGTTGTTATTTGCTTGGTTTCTCATTGTAAGGTAGTGAGGTTATAAGAATCCATGACTATGAGTTGGTCTATTATAGGAGTATATTTCATTTTTTGACTCAATTGCGTATAAGGTGTTGATCAAAATAATTCATAAATTGTGAAAAATGATGTAGAATCACATATCAAATTCAATATCATGGAATAAATTATAAAATATAAAATATCATAATTTTATGGAATACAATATAAAATATCATCAACTACAGTTTGGAATATGACTCATGAAGTGCAATATAAAATAAAATATCATGAAGTGCAATAATTCACAATTTCATGGAATACAATATAAAATATCATCAACTACAGTTTGGAATATGATTCATGAAGTGCAGTATAAATACCTAAAAACTACTAATTCACTTCCATTTTCCAAATCAATTCAGGGTCCTCAAACTGACATTCAACTTGAGATAAAGTAAAAGAGTCATCTTGATTCTAAGTTTGGTCTTCATTTTCTTCACCTTGTGTCTCAAATTCAACATTCATTGTGTCACTGTCATTTGTCCCACTGCCAGTGCCACCACTACCAATGTTTGAAGTGTTGCACAACCCTTTTCTTTCACATATGGACATCTAGATTGTGAGTGCCCTTTCAAAAGGAAAATTTTTGACGTTTCATGTGTTGGCCTCCTACAATGATTTAACAACTAATCCCTTATAGTTGTGATTCAAAAAATGGACATCTAAACTGAATAGCCATTCAATCATCATGAAGGTGCATTTAAGTTGTCAACCCAAGGAGGTGAACTTGAAATGGGTCAGCACAGTATGTGCACTAAGGATCCCAAGTAGCCATATTCATTCTACAACTAAGAAAAACATAATGTTGAAGGTAAATTTCTTAGAAGGAAATAACATAAATATTAAACATCAACCAACAACTATGCTAATCTGAAATGCATGATAGAAATGAAAATATGAGCAAACAAATAGGAAACTACCCTATCTGCTTTGGCTGCAGGAACAGTCACATAATGGAATTCTAGTGGCTACAAGAACAATTAGTGCCCGATTCTTAACTAATTACTGAACAGAAAGTAAGAACTAAACTAAACTAAACTAAGGATGAAATGCTCACCAATTGGGCCCCCTTGGATGAATATCCTCTAAAACTAATGTAAACTCAGATGTACAGACTTATAAATTTATCTTATTCATTGGGAAACATGAGTACAATAGAGCAGTGTAAATTGTATTGCTAAAAACTAAGAATGCAAGTAAATCATCAGATCGTGCCACCTCTTGAGAAGGAGCATCCAATTATTATTTATAGGAAAATAAGTGACTAACTAATCAAGGCAATCAACTCCACGAACTGGGAGGATGCCACTTTTGGGAAAGTAGAGAAAATGGAGGGGAAGTTACGCATGCATGGAATCTGGTCAGATGTGCCTGCCTCAACGCAGATTTAGCACAACAGTAATGCCTATATTCTCTCAACATCAATAAAGATCATTTACAAGGCAGTTACAATTCGGTTTGCATGAGGAATCTCACATTGTCGACCTCTTTAAATGATTACCTTTGTTGACCCTTGCATGACCACTTTGTTAGCCATTATGGTGAATCACCAGCTGGCAGAATCTTCTCAATCTAGTGGCCTTAAATCATATCTACATGGCATTATTAGTACGCATAATAATCACATATCTATAACTATCTTAAAGAAAATTCATTAATCCACATGTAGAATTAACACAGATAGTCCATATAACATGTCAATTTCATTAAAGATTTGCAGAGATAAAATTAGGCCCAATGTCTATGGTTTCAAGGAAATATCAATATTCAAACATCAAGGTTCATGACAATTTTGACAAATAGATCATAAATTCTACCAAAAGTAAATCATAAACTAGACTCATCATCCCCCCCAACCTAAGGTTTTGTTGGTCCTCCAGCAGGGGAAGGGTTGTTCTTCTACTTAGTCAAACCCCTAAAATTTGCAACTACCAACTGTCTCACATCACTAGTTGTTGTGCGTGAATCAGGATCCCAATAGAACCCTTGTTGTTTGTCCAATCGATTCCATCTTTGTCTCTCTACAGCAATGTCATAGTTGTAAAACTTGTAATTTGGCGCGAGCCACATTAGGATGGGTGGTTGAAACATCAGTGGAAGCCAGAATCATCCTTTTTTCCTCCCAATCTGTATATATTTGTCAATTCTTTTAAGTGTTGCAACATAGTTTTGTATAGAGTAGGGCTCAAATTGCTTTAGCTCATTAGTTAGGTTGTTCCATCTTTGTGATAGGTATCTCTTCATAGTTTCCTCTTTTTCTTTTTCCACCACCTCATATTCACTGTAAACTACTTCTATCCAAGGCATAATCCTATTACCATAGCTAGGTCTGAGAAGCATTTTGCGCCACTCCCAATAAAATGTCCCCCAGATTTCTTGATTTAGCCCTAATGGGCAGAGGGATGTTGGATTCTAGTTGCTTATAGGCCCCATATTGTTGTCCCCAATTCGTCTCATTTTGTACCCAAGACATAAATTCCCTTAATTGAACATCCCTAACATATAACAGTGGATTCCAATCATGGTCTTGAGTCACAACATAATTGTGCAAGTAAAATACACAAAAAAAAATCTTCATCTCACAGGAAGCAATTTGATAAGCATTGAAAAATTCAATAGGAGTCTCAATAGAAGGGTTCAAACCTGAGACAATCCTTGCTAGCTTAAAAGAATATATTTCTCCTTCAAATGCAAAGCATAGACCCTTGGAGGGGCCCTACATTCTACTATCTGGGGTACCAAGGCTATCATATCATCCACCTTCTTTAAAGTAGCAATTTTTGCATCCTTGTATGCAATCTCCTCATCTTTCTTTTGAATTTCCTTCTTTAGCCTATGTTTCTCTTCTTTCCATTCGTCTTCTCTTCTTTGCATCTCTTTCCATAAGTGCATAGCTACCATGCTCATTGAAAAAGAAGGGGGGTTGTGTATTCCTACCAACATTTTTCCTAGCATTGATGCTTGCTCTTCATATAGTACTAGCTACAGGGATTCAAGTTGTTCAGTCAATTATGGATATAGGGCCTCTTGTTCCTATTTTTTCTCATGTTGCAGGATCTCTTGTTGTAGGAAATATTGATTTTCCTCATACCCTTGATTCTCAACTTGTTCTACAATATCAGCAATATCTTCCAGTGTTATGTTTGTTGCTTTCTCAAATATATCCTCTTCCTCGACATTCACCTGCCCCATTGAACCTTTTGTGTCCCCCTATGATATTTCTCTAGACTCAAGGCTTTCCTGCAAAGGCATATAAAAGGTTGGCATGGTTGGTCTTGATTTCCTAGGAGGGCTTTCACATTTTTCTTCAGTTGCAGGATGAACAGTGTCAGCCTTCTGCTTCCTAGAGCTTGGTACTTCTTTTTTTGTTGGATGCTTTTTAGCTTTTCCTTTTCTTATTTCCACTTCTCTCTTTTATTCCCTAGTTTTCATTAGGATTCCAAGTGGAACATCGTCATCAAAATCTGGGGAGGAACTTTCATTTTCTGAGTGCTCTGTCTCAGAAGAGCTAACCTCTATGGTTTGTTCTGTTGTAGGAGGGTTTGCACTAGGGCCTACGCCAGAGGTTGAAGCACCAGGAGTGGCTTCAACCACGCTCAATCTCCTACTAGACCTAAAAGGTTGAGGTAAAACCATAGGTTGCAAATTCTTGAGTCTAATTTGATCAATATTTATGAATTCTTCCCAAGTCATCTCAGATATATCATGCAGAGACTTCTCAACTAACAATTTAATCAAACAATGGTGGGAAATGGAATTGTCCCTACCTTTCTAAGTCTTGGCTGCCATGATTGAAGGAAGGTGGTAAAGCACATTCGACACATTCATCCTCCTCCCGTGGCTCATGTGGTTCAAGAGTTTAAAGTGCACGAAATGTAGATTTGACTGGCGTCCTTCACAGGTGATATATTTTATGACATGAACAGCTACTCGCTTCCATAGCTCAAGCTGAGAGGTTCTTTTTTGCACCTTGTTTGTCCATGCTCAATGGAGGGTCACTAGGTTCTATAAATTCGTCCCTAGCTAACTTGGCATCTCTGGAAGTAGGATAGTTTTCATCGTCAACAAGCAACCTTGTAACCTCTACAATTATTTCTTCAGTAGCCAATACTTCCAACCCTTTTACCGTGGATTTTCCCTTAGACAATTTCTGGGAAAATTCTAATGCAATGTCTTCATTAAAACCATTCAGCTTCATGAAATAGGTTAACCAGCCATAGTTTTTGAATTCAGCTTATGAAGGTGCATCCTGCAGTAATACGTCATGAACCATGGGTTCATTCCTAATTATCCCACCTCCCATTGTCTGCAATCAACAATCACTCTACAAATTTTCCTTCCTGCAATATTGCCAAATTTCCAATGCCAATGTCACCCAAATTTTCCTTTTATATTTTACCTTTTCTTTCTTCCTATTTTACCTTTTGGCAACTTAAGATTATGATAGGATCAATAATGGCAGTAAATGAATAATAAAGGAAGGTTATGATGGAGAAAAATGGTGGTGGAAGTTGGTGCCACCTCACACGTGCAAGCTGTCATCTTACTCAGAATTTAAATTGGCTCGATTTAAATTTTGCTGACGTAGACTAGTATGGACTAGCACATGGGAAAAGTACTCATATCTTCCCCCCCCAACCTAAATTTGAGCATGTGTCCTCACATGCAAGGTGGTAAGAATGATTTGATAGGGACAGGGAATAATGACATGTTATGGTGAACATCCATATTAATTCACAACAATTAAATGAATGCACTAAAGACAATTAATAGATAGCAATTAATGTGCACATACCCGGATTTGTGGAAGATTCATTGCAAAGATTGTGGAGAAAGTATCAGTCGCCTTTTAAGAAATAAGTTGAGCAATTAATGAAAATGAGGTGGAATGAGGTGGAGTGGAATGAAGTAAAGTGATGGAAGAGAGAGAAAGGTGAAGATGGATGGGCGGATGGGTGGAGAAGTCGAATCCCATAGAAGTGGAAGTCTTTATTATGACAAGTACATACCTTAATTAGCTAGCTCGATCCTTCGATTGCAGGAAGCTCGGTTGTTGCATGTTGAGTGAATTATCGCAGTAACTCCTCTTTGGATGTTGGCTTGTGATACAATCTGAGGCGATGACCATTGGCAAGTAGCTTAAATCTAACTAGGTCAATAGTAGTGAGCTGAACAACACCATTGAGGTATACTTCAGCAACCTCATATGGTCCTAGCCACCTTGTCTGCAATTTTCCTGCATTATCCTGATATCTTGAATCATAGAGCAAGGCCCAATCTCCTGGTTGGAATTTCTTGTCCTTAATGAATTTATCATGCCACCTGATTCTCTAATTCTGCACTACCTCTATGTGATGCAAGGTTTCTCTCCTCATGTCATCCAAAGCATTCGGCTAAAGGATTCTTTCTATTTTTTCCTTAGATATATCCATCCCCAAGTCTACTATAGTCAGAAGAGTCTTATGTTCAAATTCAATGGGAATCATGGATTTTTTTCCATACAGCAGCTCAAAAGGAGTGAACCCTGTAGTTGTCTTCGAGGTTGTCCTATAGGCCCAAACAACTTC
>VDFB02103616.1:0-17664 GCA_007258455.2 Sequoia sempervirens | reverse complement strand
CAATGTTGCAAGAGCATGGGTTGATGCTATTGTATAAAGGATAGATTGTTTTTCTTGCATAGCGGGTTGTAAAATAGGTGGAGTAGCAAGGTAATCTTTCAAACTCTCAAAATCCTATTTACAATCCTCATTCCAACTAAACTGAACCTCTTTCTTCAAGATTTTTGTAAAGGGTAATGTTCGGTCTGCTAAGGATGCTACAAAATGACGAATAGCCTGAATTTTTCCTTGTAAAGTGCATGGTTGAGAAATGTTTATAAGAGGTGGCATGTTAACTATAGCATCAATTTTCTTCATGTCCACCTCAATGCCTCTGTGAGATACAATAGACACACTTTTTTAGGCTCAACCTCATGTTATATTTTTGCATTATTTCAAATATTTTTCAAAGGATATTCACATTATCTTTTCTAGTTAAAGATTTGGCTAGAATATCATTGATGTAATCTTCCAAAATCTTATATATGTAATCATGAAATTATCAATGTCATAGATCTTTTATATGTTGTGCCTATGTTCTTTAATCCAAAAGGAATGACTACCTAACAAAATGTTCCCCAAGTTGTAGTAAATCTTTTTTTTATATTGATCTTGAGGGTTAATAAAAATTTGATTATATCTAGAAAATCCATCAATGAACAACAAAAAAGAATGTATCGTAGTCGAGTCCACTATCATGTCAATATTAGGAATGGTAAAATTATCTTTTAAAGATGCTTTATTCAGATCATGAAAGTTCGTACACATCCTAATATGATTATCTCTTTTTGTGATTGCAACAATTTTCGAGATCCAAGGAGAATAATCAATAGGTTGTATAAAACCAACTTCGAGGAGTTTCTCAATCTCGACCTTAACTAATAATGCTATCTTAGGATTCATCTTTCATGTCTTTTCTTATACTGGTTTAGCATCCTCTGTAAGGACTATGTTGTGTATCACTATCTTATCATCAATTTTTGGAATCATCTTCATCATGGCACTTTCCTATTTTAATCACTTTCTCTTCATTAGTGATATCCATTGGTATGCTGATTGTATCTCCCAAAGGAAGTGTAGTTTGTTTCAGAATTTCAAGATTGTATTCTTCATTGTCCTTATCAGTCTCATTACTTTCCTTCTCTTCATTTGCTTTCCAGCACTACTCATAGCACATGTAACCCGTTTCTTTTTAAGAGGAGTAAATGGATTCTCATAAAATCCTAGCATTTATTTCAAGTCTCCATCATCTTCAAAGTATTCCAATGATTCTTCACAAGTTATATCAATCAATTTGGGATTCTTCAGAGTAAGAGTTATTTTACTAGGGTTATACATGATGGTATTGATGTTTAGTGAGGGTCTTTTCATTGCTTGTGTTATCTTAGAAGGACAATATCCAAAACCAATTTTAGTTTCTTGTGTGTTAGGATCTATAGGAACATGGATTCCTTGTTCTTTCCTTCCACATTCTTTTCCACTATAACCAAATTGTTTCAGAAGCTCATAACCTTTTCCATAAAGTTTCTCCATTTCTTTTGGGTTTGGTGATTGTTGATAGTCTATCTCATCAAATTTTGTTGTATATCTTGTTTCTTCTTCTAGAGTAGATGAATTATATGCTTGTGAGTTTTCTTCTAAATTTTGTGTTGACATTACCATTGGTTGCTTTTGTTTTTTGGTTGATATTGTATTCTCTCATGAATGAAGGTGTGAAGTCTAAGGAATTCCAATCATCTTCCAATAACTTTGACACTTTTTCCATATCTTATTTTTATTCTTTCATAGGTTCTATCTTTGAAGTTGGGATTAGTGTGTTTAGAGGACTTGTTGTTCCTTTTTCAATTTGTAAGTAAATTTCAAGCTCAGGATCTATTTCAATTTGGTATTCTTTATTTTTATAAACATATTTCATGATATGATGAAGCATCGAAGGCACTTTGTACATCTCATGAATCCAAGGTCTTCCTCAAAGAAGATTGTATGAAAGATAATGAGGTATAATGTGGTAGGAGTTTGTAACATGATCTTTCCAACTGTAATAGGCAAAGTGATCACACCACGCAGTTTCTTTCCTATATTGTCGAATCCTTGAATCGATAAGGAATCAGGTTCAATTCTTAATTTATCCATGCCAAGTCTATCCAAAATTGTTACACTACACATATTAAGAGTTGAGCATTTGTCAACAAGGGTTCACTTTATTCATGTTCTATATTATCATGAAGGCATCATTTTTATTTCTCACTTCCAATGGACTGAGCTCATTTTGATGAAAGGTATGTCTATGTTAACCACATTCATTCCTTGAATTAGAGATGCTACATCACTTGAATTTGTACTAGAGGGAACCACAACTTGTTGCAAGGCTGTTTAAAGCATAGTTTAATAACTAGGTGAAATTTGAATTAAATCCCATAGGGATATCTTTACGAGAGTATTCTTAAGTTGTTCAACAAGATCATACTCCTTCCCACTATGTGAAGGAAAACGATGAGCACTAAGCAATATGGGTTGAGACAAGAGAGGAAGGTTAAAGTTGTTTATCCCTGTTGTGGATTGTTTTTAGTCTTATATGTATGAGAAATGGTATTATAACTTGATTTTTGTGAAACATTATTCTTAGGTGGTTCAAGGATGAGAGCAAGTTTTTTTTGAGTTTGAGTTTGATTTGAAGGTGGGTAAAGGATGAGTTGAGGTTGAATAACATTAACTTCTCTTTGTTTCAGTTTGTTATAACAAGCCTCAGTGGATGGATCTTGTGAGATGAAATCCTCAAGGGATTCATCTAACATGTCAAAGTCATCAATATTAAAGGGATTGAAGGATAAGTTAGCTTGGAAAAAGATATTTGACATACTCAAATAACAATGCTTTCTTTGGAAGGGGTTTCATCTATTTATGGTTGTTATGGTTTTGATGTTTTGGTTTTGTTTTCTAATGAATGTCAAATGTAATATAATCTTATCAAACTATGAACTAATGCTTGAAATGAAATAGAAGTTCGGTAACCTAATTATATCCACAATTGAAACATGTACTTGAAATGAAACCAAATTAAGCTAGATCTAACAAAATGAATGAAACAAAAACTCAACAGACTGAAACAGAGATCTAACAGCAAAAAATAGAAGCACATAAATGATGTTTTTAATGTTTTAAATTGTAGATTGAAGTTTTATATGGGACTAAATCACCCAGATGGGTGAATGAGTCCCAATTAAGGTTTTTAGAAGGTTCAAATAGTAAAAAATAGTCGCCACAAAATTCCCAGATATCTGGAAAAACTGCCTGTATAGGGACTAAATCACCCAGATGGGTGAACAAGTCCCAGATTAGGGTTTTTAAGCCAAATTCAGCAAATTTTTGGTTGATGTTAAGTTTTTTGGATTTTATGTTCAAATAACTATTTGCAAGTATAGTTTTCCAATGAAATTGAATGATGCAAGATGCAAAAATGCAACCTATATGCACTTTTCTACTAATGTTGATATTTAGGAGCCCTAAATGCAAATTAACTAATGCAAGATCTAATGCAAATTTAACATAGATCTAGTACTAAAATGTTTTCCAAATCAGAAATGCAAGTATCCAAAGGTGAGGTTCACAAAAATGAACCGATGGAAATAGGGTTCCACCTTTTGGGAAATGGAAATTGGGACCTATTTCTCATTTTTAGTTCATTAGGAACAAAAGATCCCCAACCAAGTGACTCACCGGGAGGGAAGGATGACAAGAGAGCACACTAGAATAGAATGAGACTGAGGATTCTGACAGGATCAGCTGAAGATAATTGACAGGGGATTTGAAACTGTTCTCTCATGTATCTCCTCGCGGTAACACCCCCTCCATTTCCTTTGGTTCTTTTATCTGCAGTGTTTTCTTTGTAATGCTTTGTTATGTTTATGATGTGACTTTGGAACTTGGTTACTTTTGACTGTTATCTGTTAAGCGTTGTAAACATTATATTTTGATGTGATGTTATTTTACTCTGATGTTATCTTTATGACGTGTTTTGGATTAATTTAGCAGATATTTGATTTAATGATGTTATATGCTTGTGATCATATTATTGATGTTAGATGCATCAGTTAGTAATTGTGTATTGGTGAAGGGGACATGATTGTATCACTCGCTTGCGAGTGCCCTACAATTCTGAGATTTCCTCTTCACGGTGTGTTTGATCATATTATATATATATGCATGTTTGATGTACTATTTTTTTGCAGGTTGACAGGTACATGACATTGACTCCACCTGGTTCACAGGTTTGAGTGTGTCCAGTGACCAACGGTAATTGATTGGGAGATAGTAGCTAGGTTTTTCGTGCCAAGTCGTCACCCTAGTCATAGTGTGTCATCGGGTTGTTGTTAGGTTAGTTGTTTCATTTGGTCCATTTCACCTTGAGTATTTATTTAATTTCATATTATAAAGGTTATTAAATGGTAGGTGTAGTTAAAATGATGTTTAAATGGATCTAGTTGCAATGTTGAAATGTTATTTAATTTATTAAATAATTTAATGTAATTAATAAAATAATTTAATCTCGGATTAGATTTATTTTATTGATTAATTAAATTAAATTGTGTTGAATTGATTAAGTTATTCTTTTGAATTAAAAGTGTTAGTTTATTTTTGGAAATAAAGTTTTAAAAGTTTAAATTCTTTTGTTTAAAAAGAAAATTTTAAATGTAGTAAATTCTATTTGGAAATTGGAATTTTGTTTTAAGTTATTTAAAATTCAAATATCTTCAAAAATGCAATATTTTTTGGTGGAAAAGATATTTTAGAGGAGTTGACTCAATTTGGGGAGGATTTGGAGAAGCCATGAAATTTCATTTTTGAATTTGAATTTGAGTTTGGGTGAGATACTATATTTCATTTGGGTTTTATTTTCACTTCTGGGTTTATTTTTTTGGGATGGAGAGATTTGGTTGCAAAAAGAAAAGAGGGTTTTGGGTTTTTGGATTAAATCTTGGTTTGAAGGTGGAGGAGTGGAATCTGTAGAGGAACTCAACATTAGTTTGTTCTTCAAATTCATGATCACAGGTTTTATTCTGGTTTTAATTGTTTTGAAGTTTTGAGATTTTGGTTTCAATTTGAATGCAAGTTTAGAAAACAAATCTGAAAACCTCTTTGAAATCATGGAAGAAGAGAAAAAAAAGATATATTCTTGCAATAGAAATGAAATGGAAAAGAAAAAAAACAAGGAAAGAATCTGACAATAGAAAATAAAAAGGAACACAAAAAGATCTTGAAAAAATCTTTGTTTGAAGTTGAAATCCTTCAAAAATTTGTGCACATGAAATTGTGGTTAAAAGAATCTCTTTCATTGTGGGTTTCTATAGAAAATATGTGTTTTAGGTTTTCATTCTGGAAATTCTCTATTTTTTAAAATTTTCTATGAAAGAGATGTTCTGAGTGCAGGGGATTTTCATGGGTTTTATTTTTATTTTATTCTATTAAAAAAAAAAAGTCATGTGGGGAGGTAGGGGAAGCCAACCCCCCCACCGCCGCCCAGCCTCAAGGGAGGCAGGCTATGTGCATAGCACACAGGCTGCCACCCAAAGGGAGGTGGAATGTGTGCCTAGCACACAGCTGCCACCCCAAAGGGAGGTGAGCTGTGTGCATAGCACACAGGCCGCCGCCCATGGGGGAGGAAGACTGTGTGCATAGCACACAGGCCGCAACCCATGGAGTGGGGCATGCACGCCCTAATTAGGGCTTGGGTCCTTTTTTTTAAAATTCATTTTTTTTATAATCTTTTTTATTTATTATGTGTATATTTTATTTTATATAAATATATTATAATATATATATATATATATTATATTATAATATGTATATTTATAGTGTAATTTATTTTAAATATATTTTTTATTTTATTATTTAAATATATAGATGTTAAATGATAAGTTATTAATTTTTAATTAATTAGAATATAATAATAATATTTTTATTTGAGAGATATTTAAATGATGTTTAAATATTTAAAGTAGAAATCTCTTTAAAAATGATAATTTCATTACTATAGTGGAATTGAAATTGGCTTTATAACAAATGTTTTTTTATATAGATATTTAAAATGTTGATTGTATAATCAAATGTTTTATTTTAATAGTGAACTTTTATTATTTTGTGTATTGGGAAATAGGGAGATAGAATATTAGTCTAAATTCTTCTATTGTGCAATCGTAATTTTTATTACCATGGAGTAGTGCAAACAATTTTATTTATTTGTACTTAGTTATATTCATTATGTTATTGATTGACTTGGATTTAGGAAATCCTAAAGTAGGTGATTAAATCATCAGATTGATTTCTTTATGTAATCTCCCTCTTTCTTGTTGATGGGCGATAGAGTGAATGTTATGAAGTCTTCCAAATTGAGTTTCATTTATTTGTATGGGTTGTTGTTGTGATAGTCAACCTTTGGATTGTCTTGGGTTTTGTGCCTCCTTTGGAATTAGGAGTGGGTTATGGGTTTTGTGTCTCCCTTGGATTAGGAGTGGAGTTTGTGTTTTGTTGCTTCAAGTGTTTGGAGAGGATTTTGACCTTTGTAGCCTCTAGTGTTTGGAGAGGGTTTTGACCTTTGTAGCCTCCATTGTTTGGAGAGGGTTTTGTACTTTTGTTTCCTCTAGTGTTTGGAGTGAGTTTCCTTTATTTGTTGCCTCCTTGGTTTGGAGAGGTCATCTTATCCAGTTTACCCATTAGTTTGTGGTTTTTGTACTGTATGTGTTGTCAATAGGAGAGTGGCTCTTTGTGGGGGTTTGGCGCACAAAGGGGTGCCAAGGTAACTTACTTAGGGTTCTAAGTAAGTGATAACATAAAAAGAATTAATGAAAAACTCTCAGACTAATTAAGATAATTAATTCCTCTCTCATAACTTATTCACTTTTAAGGTTTGAGATGAGATGAGAAGCATAGTTTGTATGAGGGTCCAACGGCTGGTAGAGTTGAGCCAGGATAACCCAAGGTGGGGATTTGGTTGCCTCAGACAGTTGAGCCAGGGTAACTCATATAAAATGTCATGTGACACTCTCCCTATGTCAACTAGAAGTCAGTTTTTTGTACTGCGTAATGATCCTTGTTCTCTAGAAGCATTGTAACCTTTGTGCTAAGTGATGTTGCACTTGTATCCTTTTCAGTTCAGTTATGTATTAACCTATGTCTAGAGGTTGATGGTCTTGTTTAGGAATTCATGGTTACTATCTCCTAGCACGGGGGGTGAGCTTTCAGGTATCACATGGTTGGGTGGAACATGCACCTTTTTCCATTGGGTTTTGTTCTTGTTCGTGTGGACGAGATTTCTAGTTGGAGAGCTCGTGGGTTCCTATTGCTTTCATGCTTGATTCATTCAGATGATCTTGTTTTTTATTACCCCTCATTTGTTATCGAGGTGGAATTTGCAATATTTAATCATGCTTATTGGATTTATCTCATTCGGGAAATGAGTGTTGTAATCATGTTGTAAATTATATTATTGGAATTATGTGGTACTTCATATTCTTTGATGTAGATTATTACGTATGGAATGTATGTGAACCTAAATTGTTAAGTAATTAAATTTTATGGTTATAATTCATGTTTCTTGTTTGGGTTTAAGTAACTCAGTCTCGTAACCTTAGGGGATTGGTTGGCAATGGTTAGTGAACTTGCATGTTAATTGTTCTTTAAAAAAAAAAAATTAGTTCATTTGTGTAGTAAATTGCAACTTCCCCTAGGGTTGCGTGGCGGAGCATTACTCTCTGCACTTCCTTCCTATGCCTCTCAAACATCACTTCCATATCTAAACCTACTAAGAATCTACAAAACAAAATATCGTGTTGATTTGCTTATGGGGGGTTTGCCTCAGTTAAACCCCTAGTTTGGTAATTCAACCTTGATAGAAAAGAATAGATTTTGAAAGAAAATGTGTATGAAAGTCCTAATCTTAAGTGCATCTAAGATTAAAAGATCTAGAGTGCAATAAACCCTACTCTAATGTGCTAGAATAGGATGCATGAATGAATTATAAAGATGATGACTCACTTTTGGAGATATCTAATCACCTTAATAAGCCATAACAATGCATGTACCTTCCTTTAGGTAGAAAGTAGAATGATAATGTAAGATGAAATCACTTAGGAAACAAATCAATAGGCTTGGTTCAATGGCTAGTTACATCTCCCCAACCTATAATACATCATGATCCTCCAAAGGCATCCATCACCAATCCTTGAAAATTCTTGATCTTGAAATGAAAGTTAGCTTGAAGACCTGCAAAAATATTATTATGTTACTCCAAGACTTCAACTTTACTTTCTCCTTGTTCTTGAATGCTTGAAACTCTCTCTTGAAAGATCTAAATCTAGGTGAGACTCTCTTGCTTGAAAATTCTAGGTTAAATAATGATTCAAAACCTTAGTTTTATAGGCATCCTATCTAATTTACCATTTATTAGATCCCAAATGTTAACATTTTCCAAAAATTTGAATTAAAAACCTTAAATTCCTACTCAAACCCTAGAAAGGGGCCAAACGGGTCTCATGTCCAAGGTGGAGTATGGGTCCCAACTAGGGGGACTCATATGCCCAAGGTGGTGTATTGGTCCCACTGTAGTTTTTCGAACTGAGCAAATGTAAAGGTGTTAGAAAATTAAATGTATTTGTTGAAGTTTTTAGGATGTCAGTCGAAATAAGCCTTGGTATCCATAATAAAGGGTCTTAGGGCCTATTAATGATGATTTAAAGGGTATGAATGTAAAGGTACTAAAATAGGTCCAAACTAAGTGTGAAATTATACTATCTCCAAGAATGGAGTACAATTTTCTACACTACACATTGAAATCCTTTGAACATCACATTCTCAATTTATATTTAACAAAATCGCTGAGGTTCTTTTTGTTTGAATTTACGTAATATTCATCCATTTCTTCAAAAAGAGAACTTACATTTCATTTCATATTCCTCCTAAAATTATAATTGTAGTCACCCTAAATCTGACACCATTTTTGCTTAATTAACTAAATAGTATTATTTAATTAATTTATCCATTCCTCCCCTTTTAATTAAATAAATATATTTAATTAATTAATTAATCCATTTTCCTCTTATAATTAATTAAATTTTTTATTTAATTAATTACATCATTCTCTAAACTATAGTTCTTCTAATCAATTAAATAATTCTTATTATTTAATTGATCCCACTAAAATCCCCTATTCTTCTAATCCAAATTATGTTAATTAATCAATGATTAATTGACCTACTAACCTACATTATCCCATTCTCCAACTTTTAACTACATCCAAGTTAATTAACCCATGGTTTATTAACTCCACCTACCTCATTAGAATAATTAACCATTCATTAACTATCCTAACCCCCGTCATCACCATTATTTCTTAATTTAAATTTCATTCTCAACCCCCTCATCTTGTCTCATTAATTACATAAATCCCAACTACCTCCACTATTTTACACATAGTCTCCAAAATTTAATTACTTGTCATCCCAAAGTATTCTCACACATGTGTGAGCACACCTCATCTCTCTCCTCACACTCAATTGTGACACTTTTCACAATTCTAATTAGTTGCAGCCTTGATCCATGCATCACATTCTCAAGAAATACTAGCCCTTCATTAACTTAAAATCTTATCCCCCCATTTCTCCCTCCAATTATCTATAAATTGGGCCTTCAACTTCTCATTTCTTCATCTTGAAATTGGCTATGATAATGCTAGTGCAATTGTGAGCAATCCATTTTCAACATTTAGAGAAAATCCAACAAGAGTAGGGTGCATCTTGGAGCTCAATCAAGTAGGTCATCAAAGGTATAAACACTCGTGTTTTCATTTTATGGTCATTTTCTTTGTTTTTTTATGTTTTTTTATAGTAATTTAACCCCTCCACACTAATCAAATTAATTCTCATAATATTAAATTTCTCCTAGGCATCAAGGATTCTAATATTACCATAATATAAAGAATTTAATGACATACAATTGGTCCTGAAATGGAGGGAAAAGGGGAGTTCCAAAATGTGGTATCCTAGATCCTTCATGCAAAGAACTTAGGAACTAATGGTGTCCCTTTTCCAAAATTTCATTAGGAAAGAGCAGATCACAAGGTGTAAGGATTTACTTTCAACCTCAAGGTGAGCCAATCAGACCTAGATCTCCTGGTTCCCTTAGGAAAATAGGATTTTAAATTAAATGGAAATGATTTGATGCACTTAAACCTAATGAAAAATAAAACCTAGATGATAGAATAAAAATTATCAAAGATACATAAACTAAAATCACATTTTTTAGGCAGATTTGAGAAGGGTCTGGACACATGTACCTAGCATTAAAACTTGGTCATGAGAACTGTTAAAGGAAAAAAATTCCCTAGGGTGAATGGGTCATGGTTAGGGTGTCCAAAATAAGTTCTGGTAGTCCTCTAGTGTTGAATCTTGGATTTCTTTTGCCATAGGCCCCATTATTAAAAAGTAAAAAATAAAATCAACAATTACGTTTTTGTGGCTTGACAACAATGGTAATAACTTATGCAATGTTGAAAAATTGCTACTTGAGATCCTTTCAAACATTCTTCAACCTATAATCTACAAATACAAATATAGGAAAAAAATCATTTTTGAATGGGGGTTTTCCTTATTCAAACCCCATGTTTGGAAATTAAACCTTGATAGAAAGATATTTTCAATTGATAAATGGAAGGAATGATGAATGAGAACTTGCTTATTACAACTCACCAAACCTTTAATGAATTCCCTTAGAGGACTTAATTAAAAAAAATCACTCCAAGGAACTTGATCTTTCCCTTGATTACATTTTGAAGGATAAGGATTTGGGCAGTATTCTTTTGTTGATATGTTAGAATATACACGAGATTGAAGAGTGATGATAGGATTTTGCTATAATAATGACATAATTCTACTTTGAATTTCTTTTAAGATAGTATTTTCACAAGGAAGTCTCCCAAAAGTGTATAAATTTTCTTTAGATTTGAACCCATAAAGATTGTATTTTGAGTAGGTGCTTATCTAATTTCTCAAAAATTAGATTCCAAAAGTCGGCTAAATTGCATGAAATTTGAATCATTAAAAGACTACAAAAAACATTAGTAGCCTTTATAGGGACCTAGGATTCTATGAAAATCCCATTAACCCTTAAGAATGGGCTCCAGCCCAAGCTCGGTATTGCCCTACTTTTAAGGTGATTAAAATACAAATGCATTAATTAAATGTGGGTGGTTCTCCTTTCAAAACAAGAAAATGCAAGGCTTCTAAATGCGTATAATTTGGAAAATAGAAGCTTCTAATTAAGTCCACTAAAGAGAGAACTAAAAACAGGTGAAACTCTGTAAAGGCAAATTCTCATACACTATATTTTTATCCCCACTCCCATATGCTATAATTATAAGTTTCAAACTATACCTAGTAGAAAATATGGCAGGGTTCCACGAGAATAAAGAAGAGAAGATAATAAAGATCAAAGAGGGGTATCAAGCTCTCGGCGGATTTGCAGATCCTGGCGGAAACTACAGATGAGATTACAAGATGTGCATGCGCGCAACAAATATCACATTACGCTGCCAAATGTTGCTTTTCAAATGCAAACAAAAAGGACGACCATTACTGCACCATGCCGACATCCATTGGAATATCTTGTTAGAATTGTTCTACCGTACAACTCAAATTGGAAGAGTTGAAATAGCTTAGGCTAATTTTAACATGAAAATATTTCAATTCATTTCTACTTTCATTAAACCATTGCATATTTTGGAATTTAAAAGGAAAGAGTTTAGTTTCATTGTCCAATGTGTTTTAAGTAAAGAGAGCATTCAGTTTTCCTTTTTGTGTTTAACAACATAAAGGAGAATACATGAGATATAATATATTTCTTTCATTCATCTTGAAATGCCTCATACACTTTACAATGTTTCCTTTATTTTGCAAGAGAGATATATACATAATTGAACAAGATTGCATAGAATGTTGTTTTCATATTCATTGGAAAGAAAAGAGAGATCAAGTGTCCCACACAAGCCATGGGAGTAGCTAAACTAATTCATAATAAGTAATGAACTATACAACTGAATATTGATAAAGGAAAAGAAGCATATAACGTAAAACATATCCATCATTGACTGATTTGGGTCTTCAATTGGTCTTTGTTGTTCTTGCTCCTGATTGCTCTCAATCTTGAATGAACTTGCATCATGTTGAGAAAATTTGTTAGAGCTCTGAATGTGAATTACACTATGTGCTCTATCAAAAAAAATATAGTGCATTGCCTATAATGTATTGATTCAATGGAATGAACATTGGAAGTATGCAAGAGAGCCTAAAAAATGAAACATCACAGGAGCATTGAGCTACACTATTTTTTTAATCTAACATGTTTGTTCACTATGCAGGTATAGGAGAAATCAAGTTGTTGATCCATTTTTGAAGACATTATAGCATGTGGTGCAAAATGGGCTCCCACAAGGGTTGAGCCCAGCATGTTTCCCCTTAACATTCAAGAGGGGTTTGAAAAAGGAAACATTCACTGAAGGAGTTGCTCATAAAATAATTGCAAGAGTTTCAAGATCATTGACCACTCACAATAGTCAATTGAAGTGAAATAAATTAAAAATTATGAGTGGACAAGAGCTCATTTTAATGCCCAAATTAAGTACAAAAAAAAATAGAATGCATCATTTTCATATTGAAAATTTTTATTGCTATCAAGTTTGAGTGCTTATTGTTGCCATGTCATGTTTTATTTATGCCAAGTGTGCTATTTGAAGTGTCTCATTGAATGGGGCAGAAAAGAATGTGCTACTGGTTACGATGTTTGTGATGGTGTCAACATCGTGAATTTTTCATGAACATGCTAATTAAGGTGATTACAAGTCATACTAGCATATGAATCCATAAGGGTGCATTGTCATGAAGGTGATAGTGAACAGGCATACATAATCAAAGCTCACAATAAAATTAAAATGCATGAAGAGTGAAAAAGGCTTTAATCTTTGTCAAGCATTGAAATGCAAAGTGCATAGTTACAAATGAAGTGAGCAACAACTTGAAGAGAAAAATAACTATCATTAACTATTTGTGCAGTGCACAAAGGTCATTAGAGATGGGAGTATGCAAATTCAAAAGGAGACAATATTTTACATACAAACAACATTACTGAAGTAGAATGGAGCAACTAGAACAAACTCAAGATTGAGTAAAAAATTTTCTATTTGTGTTAAAGAGTGAATTTTCTCCATAGAAGGTGCTTTGAAGAATGGTGATCTGAATTTCCAAAACATGCAAGTTTCAAAAGAGGAGTGCACACAGTGAGTAAGAGAATGGTGCTACATTAACTAACTATTCCCACACTATGCTTGTGAGGTTGTAAAGGAAAAATGGAAATGAAAATACCCAATATGTGCATTAAAGAAAAACTCCTATTGGAACAAAGTTGCATTTTTGAGAACAGAGAGAATGAAGCTACAGTGTATACATGAAAGAAAGTGGAGTTGGGTTGTTTCTTTAGAAAAATAAGCAATATTATCTTCACTACTACCTTATTGAGAAACAAAGTATGCACTTCATTAAAAGAAAATGAACAAATGTCTTGATGGCACTAGGGTTTCGAGATAAATGATCTTGTAGCTTTATGGTAAGGATGAACCTAAGTTTGTGTTTTTTTCATGAAATAGAAGGCCATGAATGAGGGTTTTTAGACCAATCTTTATGAAAATGAAAATGGAGGTGCAAGACATAGGAAAAGAGTGCAAACTTTCACCCAAAAATGCAAGAGTTACCTCAGCCATAAAGGGTTTCAAAGCTCAAAAAATAGTGAAACAAAGTTTTTGCAAGATTTCCATTATTTTGTTCTTGGTTAAGCTCGAATTGAGCTCCCTCTACAAAAAAATAAGAGGGAAATACAAAGAGTAAAGTACATTATGGTTTCTCATGTCCATGGTTTGAGAACACATTTTTTATTCACATACATCAAAACCCACTTGGGGTTTACCTCAGTAATCAAAATGTAGAAGAAAATAGAAAGGACTTGAGCTCATGCAAGCTTTGAAGCAACTCAAAAATAAGAAAATGTACAAGGTATGGCCACGGCCTATAATGGAGAGAATACACCAAATTTTTAATAGTGATTTCACAAAATAATTCATTCATAATCATACTTGACTCGAGATTCTTGCAACGAAAATAAGTGATAATACAGAGATTTGAAGAGAATAAGGCATACCAAGCTTTCTACTATTGACAAATGCATGAAGGGCCATGGGCTTTCCTTAGATTTACCTCTCAAAGTCCAAGTCAAATACTCTCCAATGGTGACCAAAGAGGATAATATCCACTAAAAAATAAAAGTACAAAAAATTAATTAGAAAATCCACAGTAGTCGCAGCCATGGAGGCTGAAATACTTCAAAAAATGGAGGCCAACATTCAAATTTTGTTTCAAAACAACTTACCTAGTGATCTTCTGAGGAAAATTGACAAGAAAGCAATAAGAATGGAGTACTTCCAGAGCTTGAACCCTAGTTTCCATGGCGGTTGAGTGGAGAGCTTCTTTCCAAAAGTTGGTCGATGCAAATGATGAGAAGAATTAGGGATTGGGGCTTAGTTTTGTGTTAGGGTTCCACTATTGCCTTAATTCAAATGGGAATTTTATCACAATGTTTTTAAAAATAAAATTTTGAACTAATACCTTGGTGCCTTGTTGACCTTGCATATGCCAAACTTAGGTTTTTATTGACTTTGACATATTTCATGCCTTTGTAGAAAATCAAGTCAATAACCTTGAACTTTAAAAAATTTCCTAAGTTTGAGATGCCCTAGGTTTACCTTTGAGCTTTGAGTGGACATAATATGACAAGTGCCTAAAGTCTTTTTATGATTTTTTATAGAAAAATAAAATATATTGAGAGCCTTAGTGTATTGATTTAATTTTTGCAAGTATCAAAATCTTATTTTTATTGCAAAAATCAAAGTGATCAAAGCCAAATTGAAAAATCAGAAGCAAATCAAATGTAATAGGAGCTTTCTATTTCAAGAATTATAAATTGCAAATGATGTAAAACATCATTAAGGTAATGTTTCTATAAATTACCTTACTATTTTTTATTGTTTTAAAATGAAGTTAGTGCACTTAAGTTTCCCTCTAAAACTTTATTTTCTGACTTTGAGTTCTTGGGGCGAAATTGGAAAAAGATGTACAAACAGAACCTTCTATTTTCAGTATTGAGGTAGTTTGGTCCTAATTTTTTTGGCTCTTTTGGATCAACCTTTTGGAGGTAGAAAGTTTCTATCTTTTTTCATTTAGTTTGGAGTAGTTTTGGGCATTGTTTTTCAGGCTTTCCTTGGAGCTCTCAAAGTTGGTTTACAATTTCTAGGAGATTCTGATTTTTGCTGAAATCACATATTTTTAGAAAATATAATGATTTAAGCCTTAAAATTTTCTATTTAAATCATTCCAATTGAAGAGGGTTTGATCAAACTACCTTTGATCAAACCCCGCTAGTTTTAAACCATACCTATAACAGAGTCTCCTTTACACCTATCAAAATGCCGATAAAAAATCACTTTTGATATACCTTTTGGGGGATCACATGAATTCATTTAAAATTTATTTTTTGTTAGTATGTAGTCCTTATTATAAGCTTCCCAAAAGTGTAAATGAAATAAATTTAATTTTATTATTATATTTATTTTTATTTCTAGGAATGCAAGTTTTCGTACCAAAAATCTCAAGCTCTTTGTTCTGGCACATGTGGAAAAAAAGAATATTATCAAAAAATAAAATATGAGTTTAATTGTGAGCATTGAAGTCCCTGATCCAACCAAAAAAATGAATTCGCTATCCAAAAGGTTGGGGTTACGGTGCATACCACCTAAGGTCCTAATTTATACCTTGGTTTTATTTCCAAAACTGATGCTGAAAAATATTCAATACAGAAAACACTATGAAACCAACTGGAAGCAATCTAGATATCAGTGAAGCGCAACGAATTCAAAAAATATAATTTTATCCTTCCGTGAAAAATGTTAAGGTGTTAGTGGTGAGTGTCACTCCTGAAATGGTGTTTATTGAAAAAAACTAGTTTTAGAAAAGAGATGGAAAAGATGCGCAATTCAGAATCCCAGCACTGAAAAATATACGAGGAATCTACAGAAAAATATCAAGCAAATCACTAGTTTGTAATTAATCTTCAAATTCCTCATGTTCTTTCACCGCTTTGCGAAGATTCAGTTGGCAAAAATCTAGTTTGCGGCGGTCTTAGTTTGGCCAAAAATTGTAAACGAGTATTGTGGGATCACCATCGAAAATGGATCAAAGTTGCTAATTTAGAGATGCAGTTGAACTTGATTTTTCTATTCTCACTATTGGAGACACTTGGGAGATATAATTTTGTGAAAAAAATTATTTTTCTTAGTTGAGATTATTGTTTCTTACTCTCCTACTCGTTTTAAGAGAGTATTGTAAACTTTTCTTGTACTCGTATTTTGAGCTTGATACTCCTTCAGTTCTAATAAAAATAGTAGAGCTTTCCTTCTCATTTTCTTGTCTCAGATTTGCATTATCAATTTGATGCCAATTTTGATGCAAAACATAGAATCCTTTTTATGTCTTGCTATTGTAAGCTTGTGTACAAGAGTCTCATATAGTTCAGGTTGTATTTTGTGCTCAATTTTGTTGGCCTTTATAAAAATCACTATTGGATTGTATGTTTTATGGTGAGATTGTGAGAGTTGAAGTTTTTGAGAGATTGTTGAGAGTGAAAGTTATCAAAATCCTTTGAAATTTCTGTTGAATCATCTTTAGGTTTTAGGATTTCATTGTCAGTTTTCCTCCTAACCCTTTCCTCAAAAATTATTTTAGATTAGGTGATTTTCTAGGGGAACTAACCCTCTCTATAGATTCACTCTCACCATAGATTACCCACAATCTAAGAGTGCTTCCATGTTTCAATAGGATAGTAGAGTTTATCTTTGCTAAGGGTGTAATCTTGATTGACAACAATTTTTGGCATGCCTGGTGGGACTTTGAAACTTGTTTTCAAAGTTTTTTTTCAAATTGTAAGCTATTGTTTGGTGTATGCAGTAGTTTTTCCAGCCTTTTGGATGTTTCAAAATATACCTGGCAACTCCATTTTCTGGTTTTGTTTACAAATTTTGTGTGACCAACATATGAAAAGAATACAAACTAGATCAAGACCTACTCCATTTGAGTATTTGCAATTGTCTCCACCTAGAAGGAGGGGTAAGACAACAAGAAGGATTTTTGACTCAGCAAGGAGGTCAAAATCCACACCTCCTAATCTTAGTCTTGCAATCTCAGTGAAAAAGAGCCTGGTGCCTGTAAAACGAGCACTAGTGATGGCAAGGAAATTTTTGTTTGCACCATTTAATGGGATCATCCCCTTGTTTATTGCACAACATGATGAAATTCTAGTTGCAGCCAACAAAAGCTTGTTGTATTTCACCAGAGAGGATGAACGCACCCCTATTGAGCACATTAGAGATGTAGCATCTGTGTGCTCGATTCACAATGTCACTAAGGAGAATGTAGCACTAATGGTTTTAGCTGCATCACTAAAGGGTAAAGCCTTGCAGTGGTTTAGAGGCCTTCCAGAAAATTCTATTACAACTGGGATCAATTAGGTGATGGTTTACATCGACAGTTTGAAAATAAG
>VDFB02103615.1:0-25344 GCA_007258455.2 Sequoia sempervirens | reverse complement strand
GGGTATTAGCCAGCAAAAGGTATGGGTTTCATTGGAAAAGGTGGCATTGGTTTAAATGAACAAGGTATAAGAGAGAATATCATCATGGAGAAGTGAAAGAAGAATCTAGGACTAGGCTATGGTTGATTAGACATTGTGACTCCAAGCATTGAAAATATGTTTTGCGAGGAAAAGCCTCCTTCTACCATGATTGAGACATTAGATGAGTACGATCTTGTTGACAATGATCTATACATAACAAAACTATTTGATGACATTGGCATAAACACCAAACTACCCATTCCTTTAAACCTACATACCAAATAAAAGAACTCCAACGCATTTACCCACAGTTAATCAATTGGGATCAGTAACATCACACATCTGTTGTGGACATATTCCAAAATGATGAAGCTATAGCTGAGCTTTTGGGACTTCATAATGGTATATCATTTTGGGACTCACAAGGCTGGCTTTGAAATTGAGCTTGAACAAGGAGCATACTTTGGAGGGAAGATTGCATCCTCCAGTCACAAAAATGAAATTGAAAATCTAAACAACAAAATAAGATCCAATGGTGAAAACCACAATGTGGCACTATCGTATCATGAAAAAGGTAAAACAAAGGACACATTTGATGTTGAAAACCTCTCTGAGGCACCCAAAGATGCAAGATTCAATCTACCAATCACAAAATATCAAGAAAAATCAATATTTTTGGTTGAAGGTTTTGAACCCATAAATGTGGGAATGATAGATGCACCGAAGATAACACATCATGCAACCACTTTAGATCCTAATGAAAGAATCAAATTATCAACATTCATAACAAGTGAAAGATCAACTTTTCCTAGACTTATGTAGATATGTTGAGTTTGGATCTAGCTCTAGTAGTCCGTCATCTTACAATTTTTCCAAGAAGAAAAGTAGTCAAACAAAAGCTTCACAAAATGCACTTGCAGATAGCACTTCTAGTCAAGGTAGAGCTCTAGAAACTCCTTGTTGTCAAATTCATAAGACCTATAGATTATCCTAAGTGGGTATCCAACCTGGTACCAACATCGAAACACACTAGGGGCAATATGGATCTATACAAATTTTAGAGATCTTAATATGGCATGCCCTAAGGATGAATTCCCCCTACCTAACATTGACATGATAGTGGACTTAACAACTAGTCATGAAATGCTTTCTCTTATGGAAAAATTCTTTAGCTACAACTAGATCAAAATAGCACATGAGGATCAACATAAAACAACATTTACTTTCCCTTGGGGAACTTTTTGATGGAATTTCATGCCATTCAGCATAAAGAACTTGGGAGCTACATACTAAAGAGAAATGACTACTATATTCCATGATATGCTTCATATTACCATGGAGGATTATGTGGATGATATTTAAGCGAAATCTATCACAAGACAAAGACATTTAGGTAACTTGGCTAAGATATTTGACAGGATAGAATAGTACAACTTGCGTCTAAATCCAAATAATTGTGTATCGAGGTAGATCCATACAAGGTCAAAGATATCCTATAAATGTCTCCCTCGAAGACATTGAAACAACTACGTAGCTTGCAAGGAAAACTTTAGTTGATTCAAAGGTTTACAACACAATTAGTGGATAAATCCCATCCTTATACACACTTGCTCCATAAAGATGTAATATTCAAATGGGATGGAAGGTGTGAATAGGCTTTTCAATAGGTTAAAGACTATTTGGAAAATGCTCCTGTATTGATGCCACCCATATAGGATAAATCCATGATCTTGTATGTATCAACAAAATTAGCAACTTTAGGAGCTCTATTAGCACAACTTGATGAGAAAAACAAAGAAAGAGCCATGTACTACATTAGTCGCACCCTAGTTGGTTACGAGCTTAATTACACACCTATTGAAAGGGCATTCTTATCAATTGTCTTTGCAGTCCAAAAGCTTATACATTACATGTTAAACTGAAAAATTTAGCTGATATCCAAAGTGGAGCCCCTTAAATATCTCTTGGCAAAAGAGGCTCTCACAAGAAGAATGGTGAAGTGGATCATGATACTTAGAAAATTGACATAGAGTATGTTGATAGGAAAGCAATCAAAGGGAAAGTGATAGAAGACCAACTAGTTGAAGCACCTATAGAGGATCATCAACCACTAATATCAGAATTTCTTGATGAAAACATCCTTGTTATAGCTACACCAACTTGCTGGACTATATATTTTGATGGATCTCATACCCAACATGGATTAGGGGCTGGTATCCTGTTTCTCACATCTCAAGGAGACAGTATACCCAAAGCTTATATAATTTCCTTCCCTTTTATGAATAATATAGCTGAGTATGAAGCACTAATCATAGGGCTAAGAATGGTCGTGGAATGGAAGATCAAAGAACTTCATGTCTATTGTGACTCCCATATGGTCATAATACAAGTGAATGATGAGTACGAAAATAAATATGATAAGTTAATGCAATATAAGAGAATTGTAGATAGTTTCAAGCAATACTTTTTATTCATCCTCTTTGAACAGATCCCTAAAATCAATAATAAAGTTGCCGATGTTATGGCCACTATTAGTTCACTTCTTGATATACCAGAGAACATTCCTATGTACGAATCCTCATGGAACAATTTCTTATAGCAACATTTGATATCCCAGAATTTGAACTCGTGTGTGATGTTGTTGGTCTCAATTTTCTTTGGTACCAAGACACATATGCTTACATCCAACATGGAATCATACCACCTCACCTCATGAGCAACCAAAATAAGACCTTAATCTTTCGAACTACATGCTTTACCATCCTTAGAGATACTCTATATCATTGAAGTCTAGATGGTACTTTACTTCAATGTCTCACTGCGGAAGAAGCACAAAATTCCTTGCAAGAGGTACATGAAGGTGTTTGTGGGTCCCATTCTAGCGGGCCTAACCTAGTCAAGAATTTGCTAAGAATTGGGTACTATTGGCTCTCAATGGAGTAAGAAGCTATACATTATTCAAAGAAGTGTCATCAATTCCAACAACATGGTGATATTGTTCATGTACTTGCGCAAGAGTTATGTACCATAATTACACCATGGACCTTCTTGCAGTGGGGACTTGACCTAATAGGAAAGATATCCCCTACTTCATCCAACAGACACAAATTTATCATAAATGCTTCAGAGTATTTTACAAAGTGGATAGTAGCTATACCTCTAACTTATATCACATGCAAAAAAATAGCCAAGTTTATTCTTAACTATTTGATTTGTTGATATGGTATCCCTTAGACTATCATTACAAACAATAGAACTCCATTCAAAAACCAAGATTTCAGTGAGCTTTGCTCTAGATTCTCCATCCAAAATTGCTTCTATACACTGCACTATCCCTAGGGAAATGGTCAGGCAGAAGCATATAATAAAATGATCCTCAAAATCCTAAAGAAGATTGTTAATGACATTGGTCATGACTGGAACCTACAACTAAATATAGCCTTATGGGCTTATAGAACAAGCATTCACACACCTACATGTGTGACTCCCTTTTCCCTGATATATGGATCCAAAGCTATGTTACCTATTGTAGTGTAGAAAAATGTATCCCTTAACATTTTCTCACTTGTTTGGGCCCTCCTAATTTAAAATAGACTTAATAATGCCTTAATTAAGTTTTGTAAAATGTATCCCTTTACATTTTAACACATGTTTTGGGACCTCTTAATTAAATTGAGCTTAATTATTCCTTAATAAGCCCTTTTATTCATCTACAAGCCTAATAAATTACGTTTTCTGAAGGGAAACTCGACAAAAATTAATGCCAATACATGATTAAACACCTTGAGCAATGTGTGTTCTAGGAATAGAGACCTAGGACCCATTCACCCCTGAGCGAATGAGTCCTCCCTAGGTTTTGGAACCTAGTTTTAAAACATGCTTTCGCAGTACTTTTATCATCCCAAATTCAAATTTCAAAGGTCGGCTTGTAATGTTTTAATTCTGGGAAATTAAGGATAAATGTATATAAATACGAGGTTATTTCATCAATTCAAGACATCTAGCAAGAGGAAAAATTTCACAAGAGAAAATATTATTGTCAAGAGCATTCAAAAGAAAAATTAACAAAGATTTATTGCAGCAATCAAGATCTCAAGTTTCATGTAAAAGCTATGTTTATTCACACATTTTTTTGGAGCTAACATTGTGATGTATGTTTCAAGATCTAATACACACATTCAAGTCAAAGATTCAAAGTGGGATTCAAGTATCAAGATCCACATCCATTGAAGTTGTTAGCCTCCTACAACGATTCAATAACTAGGCCTTTACAACCATGATTCAGATATTGGGAATCTAACCTGAATAGCTATCTCAATCATCATGAAGGTGCATTTAACTTGTCAACCCAGGGACGTAAAATTGAAATGGATTAGCACTGTATGTGTACTAGGAACTCAAAGCAACCATGTATCACTACAACTAAGAGAAATGTAATGCTGGAACGTAAACTACTTGGAAAGAAATAAAGCAATACTGAGCATCAATTAACAACTATGCTAGGCTTAAATGCATAACAAGAATAAAGATCTAGGTGAACAAATAGGAAACTACTTTGTCTGCTTTGGCTGCAGGAACAGTTGATGCCAGATTTTGAACTAAGTACAAAATAATAAATAATAACTAAACTAATTACTCTAAAGAATAGATTACTTAACAAGTGGGTCACCTTGGATGAGTATCCACTAAGACTAATACAAACTCAAATGCTTAAACTCAGACTATCATCTCATTCATTGAAAAATGTGTAAACAGAGTAGCAGCATGCTTGTATTGAAAAGTGGAGAATGCTTAATACATCATCAATATCATATAACAACAACAATCAAGAACTAAGAACCTCCAAGAAGAAGATTCAAATCCTTATTTATACTACCAACTAAACAGGGCAGTCAAATCCCACTAACTGAGAGGAAGCCATTTAGGGAAAACAAGGAAAAGAGTGGTAGAGCGGTTATGTCTGCAGGGAATCTAGTCAGACATGCATGCCCAAACATGGACTCAACGTTGCAGTAATGCCCACGATTGATGAATGCCATAAATACAAGGTGGTTTCAATTGACTGTCATGGGAAATCCACTGCCGTTGTCCTTCAGTTGACTCCTTTGAATGATTCCCCTGCATGACCATTTGAAAGTTTCCTTTCTCAACTTAGCATCCACAAATTGTGTCCTGCATAGCAATGTCAGTACACATAATAATTGCACATATATAATCACCTTAAAGAACATTCATCAACCATACACAAAATGAATATAGATAATCCACATAATATGACAATGTCATTAAAACTTCATAGAGATAGGGTTAAACCCGATGTCAATGGTTTGAGGGAAACATTATGCAAATATTAACACTCAACTGCTAAAGTTCATGAAACTGCCAGTAAATGGACTATAGATTCTACCCAAAATTTGACCAAAAACTAGGCTCATCATTCTCCTCGAACCTAACGTCTTGCTGGTCCTCTAGTAGTGGAAGGGTTGTTCTTTTGTTTGGTCAAACCTCTGAAGTTTGCAACTGCTAGCTGACCAATAGCCGTCTCAACAGAGCGTGAGTCTGGATCCCAATAAAATCCTCCCAATATGTAAAATTTGTTCCATCTTTTCCTTTATGTAGCAATATCATATTGGTAGAATCTGTAGTTTGGTACTGGCCACATGAGAATGGGTGGCTAGAAAGTCAGGGGAAGCCAAAATCTCCCCTTTGTTCTAACAATATGGATATACTTGTCAATTCACTTCAATGCTGCAACATAATTGTGAATAGAATGGGGCTCAGCTTGTTTTAGCTCATCTGTTAAACTATTCCATCGTTGGGCCAGGTATCCTCTTACAAGCTCCTCTTTTGCTGCTGCTTTGACCTCATATTCAGTGTAGAAAACTTCAATCCAGGGCATGATTCTGTCACCATAGCTTGGTCTGAGAAGTATCCTGATCCATTCTCTTTGAATATGCCTTGGGTGGCTTGAATCAGCCCTAATGGCTAAGGGGATGTTAGATTCCATTTTCTTATAAGCATTGTTCTGCTCACCCCAATTAATCTAATTTTGTACCCAAGACATAAATGCTTGCAACTAAATATCCGCAACATATAGCAACAGGTTCCAATCATGATCCTGCGTGACAACATAATTGTGCAAATAGAATTCAGATAACAAAATTTTCATCTTAGGGGAAGCAATCCTATAGGGATTGAAGAATTCGGTAGGAGTTTCAATGGAGGGGTTTAAATTTGAAACAATTTTTGACAACTTGAAAGAGATATTTCTCTCTCAAGTGCAGGCATAAACCCTTGGAGGAGCTCTGCATTCTAGAATTTGTGGCACCAGGATCACAATGTTGTCTACTTTCTTCTTCAAAGTAGCAATTCTCCTCATTTTTCTCCTCAATAACCTCATCCCTCTCTTGGATTTCCTTTTTTAGTCTCTTCCTCTCCTGTTTCCATTCTTCCTCCTTCCTTTCTATTTCTTTCCATAAATTTAAAATTGCTACATGAACCGTAAAATCAGGAGGGTTATGAATTCCTACTAGTATTTTTGTTGATGGTTGCTCCCCATACGGTACTATCTACATGAACTCGGGTTGTCCAATTGTCTTTGGCTATGGGGGTACTATTTCTTCGCCCCCTTCTTGCTGTAGGACCTATTGTTCCTGTTCCTGGTTTTGCTCTGGCTCTTGCTGTGCTTCTTACTGTGGTTGTAGGAACTCCTACTCTTGTTCTTGGTTTTGCTACAGGAACCCCTGCTCATCCTGAAACTCCTTTGCGATATTAGAAAGGTCTACCAGTGTTATTTTTGCTGCTCTCTCAAATATATCCTCTTCTTTTTCTTCAACATTCTCTTGTTCCATTGGAGCTTCAGTGTCCCCATGTGATATCTCACCGTGCCCAGGGATTTCCTATGAAGGCATACAAAAAGCCGGCCCAGCTGGTTTTGAATTCCTAGGGATGCTTTTATGTTTTCCTTTAGCTGCAGGATGAATATGGTTAGCCTTTCTCTTCCTAGTACTCGACACCTCTTTCTCTACAGGCTATGTTTGGGATTTTTATTTTTCTTTTCTTGTTTCAACCTCTTGCCCCCGTGCCCTAGTTCTTATTAGGGTTTGTAGCGGGACATCATCATCAGAATCAGATGAAGAGCTTGCTTTTTCTGAATGCTCTATTTCAGAGGAACTAATGTTTATGGCTTCTTCTGTTGCTACAGGAGGATTCATACTAGAACTAGCACCAGAAGTTGAAGCACCAGGAGTGGCTTCAACTATGCTTAATCTTCTGCTAACCCTACGTGGTTGGGGTAAAACCCTAGGTTGTAGTTCCTCAGGTCTAAATTGATCAAAATTTAAAAATTCTTCCCAGGACATCTCATATACACTATGCAAAAATTTCTTAACCAACAATTTTATCAAGCAATGGAGGGAGAGAAAGTTGTCCCTACCTTTTTGTGTTTCAACTGCCATGATGGAGAGGAGAATGTATAGAACATTGGGCACGTTCATCCTCCTTCCATGTCTCATGTGGCTCAAGAGCTTGAAATGTACCGAATACAGGTTTGACAAACATCCCTCATAGGTGATATACTTATAATGTAGACAACTGCCTGCTTCCATGGTTCAGGCAGAGATGTCCTCTTTGCACCCTGTTTATCTATGCTAATTGGCGGGTCGACATGTACTATAAATTTTTCTCTAGCTGACCTGACATCCCTAGAGGCAGGGTAATGCTCGCCATCGACAGGTAACCCTGAAAATTCTGCAATTCTCTGCTCAGTTGCCACAACTTCTAACCCTTTTACTGTGGCTTTGCCTTTAGAGAATGTTTGAGCGAATTCGAGTGCAATGCCTTCGTAAAAGCCATCCAACTTCATGAAATAATCAAACCATCCACAACATTGAAATTTTGCCAGGCATTGTGCATCTTGCAACAAAACATCATGAACGGAGGGATCATTCTGAATTAAGCCACCTCCCATTGTCTTAAATCATTGTCACTCTGCAAAATTTATTTCCTCTGCAATTTCTGTCTGAAATCTAACAACTTTCTGCTAAATTTACACTACCAGTATTGACTAAATTTCCTTCTTTGTCTTTGTTTTCACCATTTACTGCTTATAACTCAAGACTACGACATGGAAATTAAGGTGAGAAAAGGGGTGATAAATGAGAGCGATGATGGAAAGAATTGGCAGCTCAGTTAACATCACCTCACAAATGTGAGCTAGATTTTCAAATCGGCTTATTTAAATTTTCTAACGTAGTCAAATTGTGATTTGACACATGAGCAGTATATTTGCATTTTTTTTATTCCCCCCCAACCTAAATTTGGACATGTGTCCACACATGTGAGAAGAGAGTGGTGAACTGATAGGAAGTAATGACATATTATGTAATCACCTATAGTAACGCACCATGATTAAATAAATGCATTTAAAAGGTAATTAAGAGACGAAAATGATCACATACATACCTGAGCGTGTGAAGGATGCATTGCAAAGATCATGGAGAGAAAGTACTGTTTCTCCTTTTTTAGAAATAATTGAGAAATTAATGAAAGTGAAGCAAAGTGATGTGAGGCAAAATGAAATGATGGAAGAGAGAGAAAGGTGATACGAATGGATGGATGGGCAGATAGGTGAAGATCCACAAATCTATTGCATAAATAGATCCACAAATCTCTAGCCAACAATATACTTTAGATGTAAAAGATCAAGAAGATTGGTATTAAGATATATGACATTATTTGGTCAGCCATACTTGCCCTGATCATATGCAAAGAAATAAAAGAAGATATCTTAAGATAAAATCACAAAGTTACATTATCAAAGGATGAGCTCTATTCAAAAGAAATCATGAAGGAATATATTTAAGATGTTTGAATAGAATATATGTGAATGAAGTATTGCAGGAATTGCATGATAAGTTTGGAAAAACTCATGGAACAACTTTAGCTAGTACACACCTCATCTTGAGAGCTAGTTATTACTAGCTAATGATTTTTAAAGATACATATCAACATGTGAAAAAAGACTATACATGTCAAACTATGGAAGATAAGGAAGATTCAATGCTCAGCCATTACAACCGGTGATGGAGATGCACCCTTTTTCATAGTGGGGACTAGATTTCATTGGTACTATGAATCCTCCATCGTCCGTAGGTCATAGGTTTATATTAACTACTACAAATTATTGCACCAAATGGACCGAAGCGTGTCCTAGCAAACAATGCACCATAGAGGTGGTAATCAAATTTTTGGAGGAAAATATTATTACTAGGTTTGGAGTACCGTACGTGCTGGTATGTGATAATGGCCCTGCTTTTTCTTCATTAAAGTTTTTCAGTTGGGCATTTGAATACGGTATAACATTAAAATTCTCATATAACTATTATCTGTAGGGAAATGGATTAGCATAGTCATCAAATAAAAATATGTTGGATATAATTAAAAAATTGGTTGAAAAGAATCTTAAAGAATGGAATTCTTTATTTAAATTCTCCCTTTGGGTAGATTGTACTAGGATGAAATTTGTGTTGGGAAATTCTCCTTACCACCTAGTTTATGGGGTAGATCCTATATTGCCAATAAACTTGAAAATCCCTACTTGGTAATTTTCTCAAGAATATATTAGATTAGATGATCAAACTAAAGCTCGATTGTTGCAATTAATGCATTTAGATGAAAAACGTACCCGAGCTATAGATCATTTTGCTAGGAATCAATCTATGGTAAAATGATGTTTTGAAAAAAGGGCTAGATTAAAAACTTTTAGAATATCTAACTTAGTCTTGTACTGGAACAAAGCCCATGAACGTAAAGGTGAACATGGTAAGTTTGACAAGTTATGGATAGGTCCTTACCAAGTTTCTAAAATTTTAGGTGATAACACCTATAGGCTCAAAACTTTGACTGGTGAAGATGTCCCATTGCCTGTCAATGGGTAGTTTCTAAAGCATTATTTCCAGTCAGTTTTTTTGTAAATAGTTTTTTGTGTAAATAGTTTTTTTTTGTAAATATTTTTTTTGTAAATAGTTTTTTTGTAAATATTTTTTTGTAAATAGTTTTGTAAATAGTTTTTTTTGTAGATAGTTTGTTATTTCTTTGTAAATAGTCATTTGTTGCTTTGTTTTGTTCGCTTTTCTTTTTTGGGTGTTGCATCATTAGGATATACAATGGTTGACAACTTTTGAAGGTGAACAAGGTAATACAACGTTAATTCTAGATATTTGATCTATGTTCCGACCAGAAGTATTCCTTTAATTATAAATAATTGGGGAAATTTTTGGTTCTTTTTACTCTAGTTAGCATAAATCATTTAGTTGATGTTGAGCTACAAACACATACATATCTTAAATCATTCTACTAAAATTTGGGATAGCAGTTATTTGCTTTGAGTGAAAAATCAAAAGCTACCTTTACTACCACTATAATTCCCAACCTAATAGTGGGCTTCATTGCTTGCAAGTCAAAATGAGCTATAATTAAAATATCAAAAAAGAAAGTTGAAATGAGCTATAAAAGAAATATCAAAAGAAATAAATAAACTCTTTAGGCTATCCAAATATCTCTACCGGGGCTATAAACGCTTGAATGGTAGTAGAGCTATGTTTGGGGGAATTACAAAGATAACCTTGTCAGGGCTATAGATGCCTGACTGGAAACAAGGCTGTATCCATGGTTGGCTTAAAAGGGAATTGCTAAATTATGTAGGTCAATGCAAATAATTGCTATGCTCTAAGTTTGCTGTAGCAAAAATAATCAATTGCACACACGTGAGCTCAGTAATAGTTAATCTTGTATGCTAGTTGAAGTGGAATTGGAATGTTAGAATGAAGATTTGACTGTTTATAATTAGAAGACTAAAAAAAGTTGGAACATGGTTATTAGACCCCAAAAAGCTACCAAAAATAAGAAATCCCCGCCCATAAATAGCTCCTTTTTAGTTTTGGAGCCAAAAAAAAAATTGAATTATGAGTTTTTGGCGGTTTGGCACCGAAAATTACAATTTGAAACTTAAATTTAAAACCACATTTAGAAATTAGCACGTTTTTGAAAGTGCACTAACTTCCGAAAGCCATAACTTTTGATTCAGGACTCCTTTTTTCGAACCGTTTGAACTGTTGGAAAGGTCTTGGAGTCAAGAATGTGTGCAAAATTTGCTACACCAATTTTGGAAAGTTTCAGGGCCATTTTTGGGCTGTTTAATGCATCAAATCTGATCAGGAAGGTTTTCAGGTGTAATTCTAGGATACTGAAACTGTAATATCTTTCAAATCGGGAATGCTCTCATCTTGATTCTTGCACCAATGTTCTTATTTTTCCATTCTGAATCCTCCCATATAATTTTGTCTCCAAATACCTTCAAATTTTGATACCTGCTAAAAATAGCAGTTGACCAAAAAAATTAGAAAAAAAAAACTGAAAGTTGGGAATTACATTATGATGAAAAGGGTATGCGCATGTGCAGGATCATCATGGAAAAAATAGACCCTTAAGTTGCAAAAAATTCAGAAAAATCAGAGTTAGGAAACTTGACGTAAAAGTTTGAATAAGTTATCTATGTTATTTCAAAAATGTGTAAGAATAGAATATGTAGAAAATTAAATGTAGTTTCTGAACTACTAGGTATGTTTAAAAAAGAAAAAAATCTATTTGGTGAAAATTTTAAATTTCAATGCAGTGGTACTTAAATTTAAGGAAAAAATAAGAAGTAGGTGTCTCACCACCCTAACCACAATAAAATGATAATATTTTTTATAAGATTTTAGATATAAGTAGAGGACTCATGCCCCTTGTTATGCATATTTTTGTAAATTTTTCCAAGTAAATAATTAATTATAAATTTTTATTACAAATTTTTAAAAATATAAAAACTCGTATGTCGACCAACCTTAACTTGGTCAAAAATTCATGAAATTCTTTTTTTTTAATCCTATAGTATACGAAGCATAGAATGTGACACATGTTTTGGATTCAAAAAATCTAATACCATTTGAAAGCTATAGATGTTTTTCAATCAGCCTATCAATCAGGACTTTAGTCATAATTTGAATAGAAAATGAATAATAATTACTTATTAAACTCAAAGTAAAGCATAATTTATATCAGTGAAAAGCTGGGAATCTCCTTTAAAAACCCTTTTCGTTTCATCAATTTTGGGTAATAAAATAGTCGCCAGCCACATACCCATCATATTGCCACTTTTTGGTCCATCATGATCCCGCACATACCCGTATCCAAAACTGCAAAAACATCAAAGAAAATACAAATAGAAAATGAAAATATTTTTAGGTGATGTAGGAATTCCCTTACACCACTGGATGCTCCTGCATCACTTTCTCTTGTGATGCTTGACCTATTTTTCTTTGATTTAATGTTGCAATGTAACTTATGCATTCACATTAGGCCTTGAATATTCTTGAAATTATGGTGTCTTGTGAAGGTGTTGTGATGTCTTGTAACACATTTCTACACTTTTCTAGACTATTCTCATTATAATTGAACATCTAAAAATTACCTTTTTATACTTTATCAAGTCCTATTTCAAAGTGTTGTAAAGTCTTGTAACAAGCTTTCATGCTTTTCTAGGCTTGTTATCACTATTTACACCTTTCTTATGCTTTATTTGGCCCCTTTATGCACTTACACATCAGAATTAAGTATATTTTTTAATGTAAACCCAACAAACAACATTAAATGCAACTTAATTCCCGACACCCACTTACAAGCCTAGACTTGGACCTATTCGCCATGGGTGGTGAATGAGTCTGCTCCAAATTCAAAATAATTCAAAATTTCTTTTAGGTTTTAATTCATTAAGACCTTATGTCATCCAGTGATGTTGTATTATTGGGTAATTAGGGCATAAGTGTGTATAAATAAGCTTTTTTCCATCCATTTCAACCCCCACTCACCCATTCATTCACTAGTTCATTCAAGCATTCAATTACATTCAATCCATCAAAGCATCATTCAATCAAGCAATTATCAAGCATCTTAGAGCATCCATTGACATATCTTCAGACTTCTTCAACAAGGTTTTGGTGAGTTTAGGACATTTGCATGTTGTTTATTCATCATTCCTTCCTTGTTTCCATTTCATTTCTTTATCAAGGGTTTGATTACCAAAGTGGGATTTGACTAAGGCAAATCCCTATACACTAACCCTTAACCATTTTCCCCCTCTTGGCATGTGTGTTTGTAGGAAGATTTGTCAAGTAAATAGGTGTTGAAAAGTGATTTACAAGTCATCAAAGTGTTTAAAGTCAACCAAACCCTAATTCAAGCTTGGAGACAACATACAACCCATTTTCTGCAGATTTGACTCCATCAACCCGACAAGAAGACAAGTGTAGATCTAGACCTCTAGAATTGACTCTTGAATTTGTAGAATTTTGGAGGACTGATTTTCCATCAGTGGTGAATGAGTCCCACCTATAGGCTGGAAAAGTTGATTTTGTCATAATTGAGTTCCCGACATTCGGAAAGCAATTTCAAGTCATTTTGCTAGTAGGAGGATTGATTCGCCATCAATGACGAATGAATAGTGATTTTTTCCAGTTTCCAAAACCTTCCAAGATTAGCATTCAACTTCCAGGTGCACTTTGTTCAGCCTCATCCAGTTATGTATGAATTTGTTTATGTTTTTAGTTCATTTTTAGCATACCTCACTATGTTTTCAAACATTGCATATTTCATTAGTTTTGCATTAATAATCAATGAATCTCTTCACTTAGCTGCATTTAGATCATTGCATTTAGTCTCAATTCCATCTTTCATACCTTAGTTTGAGTGAACCACCACAATTTTAAGGTTTTATCTCTCTCCTTTTAGGTGAAAAAACCTAAGAGTGCAAGAGAAGTACATAGAAGAAACATTAAAATTGATGGTTCATTATGGTGAACCTACATTTTGAACACATTCTCTTTCTGATTTGCATTGTATTTAAATCATAGGACTCATAGCATTAGTCTTTGGATTATATTTTTGCATTGTTCTTGCATCCTAGGTATCATAAAATTGCATTAGTGAATATCTCATTTAGATTTCATTTTTGCATCCCGAAACATTACAAAAATTGAAATTTTGCATCCACTCCTTCATTTTGCATCCGAAACACATAAAAATCACCTTAATTATTTTGAAAAATACAAAAAAATCTCATCCCTAGAATCATTCACCACCTTGGGTGAATCAGTCCACCTGCACATTTTAAACTGCATTTTCTGAAAGCATTTTTCTGGGTATTTTCTGCATCACAGTTTCCTGTTATTATTTTCTATCATAATTTCTAGATTTTCTACTTCATACACTTTCTTGCATTTCAATTTACTTTCACTCATTTTCATCATGGCTTTTTCCTTTAATAATTTTTGAAATTCATTGAAATCCTTAGTGGACATGTCAAATTGTGCCTTTGGCTATGATCCTAATGACCTTGAGCTTCTTCATGTTCCTTCAACTCCTAATGAATGTCCTCCTTGTGCTGTTGACATCATTGGAGAAGATGATGATAGCATGAAAAAGTTCTTAAATTCATGCCTTGACAATCTTGAAGCCAATGCAGCCTTAAGTTTACCCATCCATGAAGTCACAAGATCTTCCTCATATCTCACCTCCTGACATGTTTGGTTATCTACATCTTGAAACATATGAAGGACCTAAGTTCCCTCCAATAGGTGGACCTAGTTCCTCTACCCAACCACATCCTCAAGCATTTTATGATAACAAGTTACAAACACACCAATCAATCTTGAAGAAACTTATGGAAAAGGCTTTACTATTTTAAGCAAACAAGGATGTGATACAACCAAAAAACATGACATTCACCAACTCCTAGATCAAAAACCAATAGAAGAAAATACAACAGGATTAGGATATCAAGATCCTCCACATAATGACAAGCCTCCATTTGAATATTGGAGACTTCGGGACAATGGCACAGTGATCTTTGATTCCCCTCCTGATTTAAATGTTCTCCTTCCACGTGAACAACCATTACATAATTCTAATGACAAGGATGCTAGAATACCCATGGGTCCTCTTCCTTCTTCCGTACATGAACAAGGAGAATCTAGTAAACGTAAATGACTTTACAAACTGAAAAAACTAAAGTTTCCTCTCCATCCACCACTTGAATGTGAAAGAATACTGCAAATGATTTTAAAAAAAGGTCTTATACTCTTACCACCTTCAAATAGGTTGGTCATCCATCCTAAAGAATCTAACATACCATATTGCAAATACCATCATGTTCTTGGACATTGCAACGATGAATGTCGGAAATTGAATGACATACTGAATAAGTATCACTTCACTGATATCGATTGTTATCCTATCATTCCATAATTCCTTAAAATCAAATCTTGTGATCATGCCATAGTTGTAGAATTTTCCATTCTCACTATTGCATGATCCTTTCCTATCACCCACCTCAGCTCCTTCTTGCCTTACACTTAGTGGGGGCAAGAAGTTGTTAGCCTTGTCCTCGTAATGCATTTTTCCTTATCTCTTAACTATGCCACTTACCTTCCACTTATCCTACCTGAGATTGAGAAGCCAATAAATCAGTTAATGGTCAACTTACGTTTGCATTACTAGCCTTTTACATTTTCTTTTTCTTTGGTGTGATTGTATGTGTGTATTGTGTTCCCCCCTAATGTGCATTTGATGTTCTCTCTCTTTGTGTACTTCTATTTGTACCTCTATTCTTCTATATGTCGTACCTTTTACCTTTTCTTTTTCTCTTTTGTTTTGTGTTTTCCTTTTGGGGATGATGCAAAGCATTGAGATGACCTATGTCTCCTCCATGTTGACCCAATCGGTTCCCTTTTCCTTTTTACTTTATCTTTTCTTGTGTTTTTCCTTTTGGGGATGACACAAGGCATCGAGACCGTAATGTCTCCTTCATGTTGACCCAAAAGCTTTTTCTTTTTCCTTTAACCTTTTTGTTTTCTTTTCGCTTGTGTTTTCCTTTTGGGGATGACACAAGGCATGAGACATTCATGTTTCTTCCATGTTGACCCAAAAGGTCATTCTTTGTTTTTGCTCTCTTTGTGTCATTCTTCCAGTTCTATGTGTATTTGGGGAATGATGGTAGTTCTGAGCTCTCTAATATCATTGCAGCAAAGACAGATACTGACCCCAAATCCATAGATCCCTTATGTGTTTGGTGTTTTGGGGGGCACCACCCCTTTTTTTTTGTTTTCTTTTTTGTTCACATGAAGTAGCCTTAGTTGGAAACATATGACTTTGCACAGGGGCTTTCCATATTGGCTCTCATGTCTTGTTTAGTTTTAAAGTATTTTCTCTCAAAACGGTGTGTAGAAATTCCTTTAAAGTGGGGGCATACATTGGAATTATCCATTTTCATTTTCCATTTTCTTCATTCTTAGTGTATCCTTGTTACTTTATACGCTTCATTTGTTACTTTGTGGGTGACATTGGGTGTGATTTGCTTCATAAGTGTGATCTATCTTAGCATATTACATTCCTCTTGGTGGCCTGATGCGATGCACTGCATCCCCTAAGTTGTGAATATTCTATTATTTGATTAGTCCTCTCTTGGAGACATTAGACACAATGTTCCCTAAGTGATAGACCTCACATGAACTTAACAAGACTCATTTGAACATCTTTTACATCTTACATTTTTTGCATTCATATGGCTACCTTGCATAACACAACTTGCATGCCTGTGGTACCATCCTATTTTTTCATGATTTCTAAGCATACAAATCTTTGCTTGTCTCATGAAGCACAAACCAACATTTTCCTTTGTGGAACCTTGTTAAAGTTATCAGGAGGTATAAATTTGATATGGTTGAGTGGGAAGCCCATTTCGCAACATGGCTTTCCCCATAGCCACCTATGTGCTTGTGGTATGGTGGTCCTCTCGATGTGTAGCTAGCTGCTGGAGTGTGAGTTGGAAAGCAAGTTCATCCTCTCACTAAAGTGGGGGATAAATGTACCATAGAAAAATGGATCATTGACATTTTCATGATCTTTTAGGTCTTTCTCTTGTGATGCTTGACCTATTTTTCTTTGATTTAATGTTGCAATGTAACTTATGCATTCACATTAGGTCCTAAATATTCAAATTATGGTGTCTTGTGAAGGTGTTGTGAATTGTTGTAACACATTTCTACACTTTTCTAGAATTTTCTCATTATAATTCATTTAAAAATAACCTTTTTATCCTTTATCAAGTCCTATTTCAAAGTTTTGTAAAGTCTTGTAACAAGCTTTCATGCTTTTCTAGGCTTGTTATCACTATTTACACCTTTTTTATGCTTTATTTGGCCCCTTTATGCACTTATAGGTCATAATTAAGTGTATTTTTTAATGTAAACCTAAAAAACAACATTAAATGCAACTTAATTACCGACACCCACTTACAATCCTAGAGTGGGACCCATTTTCCATGGGTGGCGAATGAGTCCCTCTTGGCTCCAAATTCAAAATAATTCAAAATTTCTTTCAGGTTTTCATTCATTAAGACCTTATGTCATCCTGTGATGTATTATTGAGTAATTAGGGCATAAGTGTGTATAAATAAGTGTTTTTCCATCCATTTCAACCCCCATTCACCCATTCATTCACTAGTTCATTCAAGCATTCAATTACATTCAATCCATCAAAGCATCATTCAATCAATCAATTATCAAGCATCTTGGAGCAGCCATTGACATATCTTCAGACTTCTTCAACAAGGTTTTGGTGAGTTTAGGACATTTGCATGTTGTTTATTTATCATTCCTTTCTTGTTTCCATTTCATTCCTTTATCAAGGGTTTGATTACCAAAGTGGGATTTGACCAAGGAAAATCCCTATACTCTAACCCTTAACCATTTTTCCCCTCTTGGCATGTGTGTTTGTAGGTCTTGTAGGCAGATTTTCCAAGGAAATGGGTGTTGAAAAGTGATTTACAAGTCCAGTTGCACCTTTTTCACTATAATTTATATCATTTCTAGATGATTTTTTGCATTAATGTTTTATATTATTACATTTTTGTTACTGTTTCTAGATTTGTTGTTTTATTCAAATTCTTGCATTTAGTTTTCTTTCATTCATTTGCATCATGGATATGTGTTTTAATAAGCTTTAGATATCATTCAAATCCTTAGTTGATATGTCAAGTTGTGCCTTTGGAATTAATCCTAATGACATTGAACTTCCTCATGCTCCTTCAAATCCTCATGAATTTCCTCCTCGTGATGTTGACATCATTGGAGAAGATGATGAAAACATGAATAAGTTCCTAAATGAATTCTTGACAACCTTGAAACTAATGCATCCTTTTATCCGTCCATGAAACAAGACCTTACTACAGTACCACCTCCTGATATGTTTAGTTACTTACATCTTGAAATAAATGAAGAACCTAAGTTCCCTACACAAGGTGAACCTAGTTCTTCTAGACAAACAACCACTCAACCATTCTATGATAATAAAGTAAGAAATACTCCAATCAAACTTGAAGAAACATATGGCAAAGGTTTTACTATTTTGAGCAAGCAAGGATGTGACACAAAAACTGAACATGACATTCATAAACTATTAGAGAAAAATCCAAAAGATGAAAAAATAATATGGTTAGGATATCAAGATCCCTCTCATAACAACAAGCCTCCTAGAAAATATCTGAGGCTTTGTGATGATGGCACGGTGATCTTTGACTCCCCTCTCATTCTGAATGTCCTCCTCCCTAGAGAGCAACCCTTGACTGATAACAATGATAAGGATGAGAATATCACTTTGGGTCGTCCTTCCATTCAAGAAAAGGCAGAATCTGGCAAACGCAACAGACCTTACAAGTTACAAAAACTAAATTTTCCTCTTCATCCACCACATGAGTGTGAAAGGAAATTGTAAATACTTTTAAACAAAGGACTCATACTATTACCACCTATGAATAGGTTGGTCATATATCCTAAAGATGCTAACATTCCACATTGTGCATATCATCACGTTCTTGGATATAGAAGTGATGAGTGTCGTCAATTGAAAGAAATACTAAGCAAGTATCTTTTTGATGGTGATAATTGCTATCCAATAATTCCATAAACCACTCTCCAACTCCTTGCCATGTCATAGTTGTAGAACATTATCTTCTCACTATTACATGACCTTTCCCATCACCTACCTCAGCTCATTCTTGCCTTGCACCTAGTGGGGGCAAGAAGTTGCTAGCCTTGTCCTAGTAATGCATTTGTCGTTGTCCCTTAGCTATTTTATTCACCTTCCACTTATACTGACTAAGATTGTGAGGATGACTTGCTTGATGGTTGAATCACATTTTCCTTACTAGTCTAAATTTACACTTTCATTTTTTTTTTATTTTTATTTTTGTGTGTTTGCATGTGTAATGTGATTCCTATGTTCTATTTGATGTTCCTTCTCTTTGTGACATTCCTCTATTTGTACCTTCATTCTTCTCTATGTTTTCCATTGCTTTTTCCTTTTTATTTTCTTGTGTTTTCCTTTTGGGGATGACACAAGGCATCAAGACATTCATGTCTCCTTCATGTTGACCCAAAAGTTTTATTTATTTATTTCACCTTTTCCTTTTCATTTGGCTTGTGTTTTCCTTTTAGGGATGACACAAGGTGTCGAGACACCCTATGTATCTTCCATGTTGATCCAAAAGGTTCTTTCTTTTTCTTTCTTTTTTCTCTCTTTGTGTCATTATTCTAGTTCTATGTATTTGGGGGATGATGAAAGTTTCGAGGTCTATAACAAAACATCTTAGAAAAGAACATACTAACCCCAAATCCATAGATCCCTTATGTGTTTGGTGTTTTCATTTTGGGGGCAACCCCTTTCCTTTCTTTTCTTTTTCTCTCACATGACGTATCCTTACTCAGGAACATATGACTTGGCATAGGGATTTCCAAGTTGGCTCTCATTTCTTGTTCTTTGTTTTCATTTTTCATTTTCTACTTTAAATTCATTGCTCATAGTACAGTGTGTAGCAATTCCTTTAAAGTGGGGGCATACATTGTCATTATCATTTTTCATTTTTTTCCTTTTTCTTTGTTCTTAGTGCAACCTTCTTATTTCATAAGATGAATTTGTCACTTGGTGGATAACATTGGGTGTTATTTCCTTCATAAGCATGATCTATCTTAGCATATTACATTCCTCTTGGTGGCTTGATGCAACACACTACATCCCCTAAGTTGTGAATTTTCTATTCTTTTCAATTGGTCCTCTTTTGGAGACATTAGACACAATGTTCCCTATGTTAAAGACCTCGCATGAACTAAGCAAGACTCCTTTGAACATCCTTTGCATGTTAAATTTTTCATTTTTTATATGGCCACCTTGCATAACACAACTTGCATGCTTATGGTGCCATCATGTTTGTTCATGAGCTCCAAGCATACAAAGTTTTGCTTGTCTCATGAAGCTCAAAAAGTCATTTTCTTTTGTGGTGCCTTATTAAAGTTATCAGGAGGTATAAATTTGGTATGGTTGAGTGGGAAGCCCATTTTGAGGCATGAATTTCCTCATAGCCACCTGCATGTGTGTGAGTGCATACCAGCCATGAGTTTATGTTTTTCACCTTTTAGGCCTTCTCACCCGATGGACAGCCATGATTTTCGTCACCTTAGAGTGAGTAGGCATTTTTTTGGATAAATAGCCTAGATCTAATTCACATCATGTTGGACAAACGATCAAAGCTTGATCTGATTCATTCTTTCTTTCTCCTTCATTTTTATCTCTTTCAGCTTTGGCATTGTGTGCTTGTGACTTGTCATTATTCTTGATATCATATGTGTTCCCTTTGCACTTATGTTGGTTTGTTATGAGATCTTAATTTTGCGGGCTTGATCACCCCTCTTGATCCTTGTTGTCCCATCTTGCCATCATTAGTTCATGGGAACCCCTCTTGATTGTGCATTGGTCTACTTTAGTAAGAGTTTGAAGCAAGTTCATCCTCTCACTAAAGTGGGGGCTAAATATGGACACCGAAAAAGTAACCCTTCTACTTTTTCTGTCTTGTTTAGGTCCTCCTTGTGACATTGGCTTAGTTGTTCCTTAATTTAATGTTGTAATGTGGTCAACACATTCACATTAGGTCTTGGGCCCTAGAAAATTAAAAGAATTCAAGTGGTGCCTTACTTAAGTGTTGTGAAGTGTTGTAGCACACTTTCACACTTTTCTAGGACCTTATTAATATAGTTAACCTAAATAACCTCTTTTTATCACCTACCAAGCCTTATTTAAAAGTGTTTAAAAGTGTTGTAACAAACTTTCATGCTTTTCTAGGCTTTTCATCAATAATTTAACCCTTTCTTATGTTTAAATGACCCTTTTATACACATGTAGGCCCTACTTAAGTGTGTTTTTGAGAATAATACAATTAAAAATCATTTAACACACTTTAATTCTTTTCACCCATTTAAAATTCCGTAGTGGGACCAAGTAGCCACTAGGGGCAACTTAGTCCCACTTGGCTCAAAAATCAAAATCATTTCAAAATTCTGATCAAATATTATTTTCTAAACCTTGAGGTCAGCTTGTGATGTGGTATTTTTGAGAATTTTTGTATAATAATGTATAATTATAGGGTTTTTCCTCTCATTTCACCCCCAATTCATTCACTTAATCATTCAAGCAATTATCAAGCATTCACTTTAGCATGAACTAGGTATTTTCAAGCATACATCCATTGGAGCTTCTACTTGCATATCTTCAGGTTTCTACTTCAAGGGTTTGGTGAGTTGTAGCATTGCATGTTGTTCATTCATCATTCTCTTTTCATTTCATTTTATTTTCAAGGGTTTAATTACCAAACCAGGGTTTGACCAAGGCAAACTATTCACTAACCCTTAACATTTTCCCCCCTCTTTGCATGTGTTTTGCAGGTCTTGTATGTAGATTTTTCAAAGAGAAAGGTGTGAAAAGGTGTCAAAAATTCATCAAATTCATTCAAAGTCAACAAAACCCTAAAGGAAGCTTGGAGAACACCTACAAGTCAAATTCTGCAGATTCGGATCCAGCAACCTGTCAGGAGCTGAATTACAGACCGAGAGCTATAGATTGCATCTTTGAATTTCCAAAAATATAAAGGTGAACTAAGTCACCATTAGTGGAGAGTTAGTCCCACTTCCAGGCCTAAAAAGTGTTTTATGTTGTTTTGAGTACCCTTTTGGCTGAAACCCATTCCAACAGAAATTCCTTGAAATATGAGTAAGTCTCCCAGCTTGGTGTAAATGTCCCAATAGGCTTCAACAATGGTTTCTATAGGATTCAAAAACCTCTCTCCATCAATTTCTAGTTCCCAAGTGCACCTCTTCATTTTCATTAATTTTTTTTACAGTTTGTTTGCATTTTGAGTTCATTTTGCACATCACATTGTGTTTTCAAACACTTTGCATTTTCTCAGTTTTGCATCCATAGTTTATCTTCTTTATCAATTTCCAACCTTAGGAACAATCTCCCTTGACTGATTTCAATCTCTATTGCATTGGAATCTCACAAAATTGTTCTTGAGTGTGAACATTGTTAAATTGGACTCCTCTTCCTTCATTCCCCTTTTAGGTGTGAATAAGAGAAGTTGTGACCCCATTTTCTTTGTTCACAAGTTTGAAGATATATTTTGGGTAGAGATATTTATAAATATGGTTGGCACTTATTTCAAAATTGCATATTTTCCCTCCAGTTTGGAAGGAGACTATGCCTACACTTGTTTTATTAGTTTCGTGAGTTTCTAGAGGATATGTTCAGTGTGCAATTTTTTTTAAGTCATAAGGTTCTCTATTCTTGTTCAAAGTTCAATTCATGTGTGTTAATGACTAGTAGCATGCAAAATTCAAATCTTGTGTGTGGAGTGAGGATAGGACCTAGTTAAGGCTCCTATGGTGGCACATGACATCAAGTTCTTTTGGTAGCACACAATTTGTGTTTGGACCACTGTATTACATGTTTTGAATGTAATTTGAATAAGGTCCACCTTATGCCATCCTTGTTTTGTGTAGATCCTTGGCTGATATGCAAGAGTGTTAATGTAATGTCATGTATATTTTTCAAATATACAGATGCATCAAGTGTGTATATTTGTGAGTTGTATAATGCATCAATTGTATTGGTTGTGATCAAGTAAGGTAATTTTGAGTACAAAACTATGAATAAAAGAGGGAGAAATAGTATTATAAGATCATTCCAAGTGTGGAAGAGTGTCAGCTATGACTCTGGTACATATAAGAGTTATATTTCAAATCTACTAGTATTTTAATATTTTGGTAGGACTAGTGTTCTAATTGTATTTTTTTGACAGGGATTGGTGTCTTTTTTTGGTGGGGATTATTGTCTCTAATAGGTTGGTGCCTATAGATACAATAAGGAATTGGTTTATCTAGTAGGTTGTTGCCTACTTCATGTTGTAATCACAATTATTATGTTTCTACATTGTGAGGCTAGATTTGGGTAGTAGACCCAAGCAACTATTCTCACTATGGTTTTTCCCATCAGTGGGTTTCCACGCATATTTGGTGTTATCTTGTGGTGTGCTTTCTTGTATGGTTAAGTGCTCTTCATGTTGAAAATATATATATTAGTAAAAAGATTTCAAGTTGCACAATCCATTAAGAAGTGTTGAAGTTGAGAATTTTTAATTAAATAGATCTATCGATTTAACCTCCCCCCTCCCACTCTTAGTAGATTGTGTGCCCTTCATATTCTTCCTCTAAAGAAGGTGGTGTTGAATTAGATGTGGAAGATAAAAGGTTTTGGAGAAGTGGCTATCATCAATCATTTTTTCAAACAATGAGGAAGAAAGTGTTTTAGTTTATGTGTATGTGCAGGATCATCATGGAAAAAAAGGCCCTTAAGTGGCAAAAAATTCAAAAAAATCAGAGTTAGACAACTTGACGTAAAAATTTGAATAAGTTATCTATATTATTTAAAAAATATGTAAGAATAAAATTTGTAGCAAATTTAATGTAGTTTCTAAACTACTAGGTTTATTTTAAAAAATCTATTTGATGAAAAATTTGAATTTCAATGCAATAGTAATTAAATTTCAGGGATAAAGTAAGAAGTAGGTAGTTTGTCCTGACCAACTTAACCAATAAAATGATAATATTTTATAAGATTTTAGATATAAGTAGATGACTCATGTCCCGATGTGATGCATATTTTTTTGTAATTTTTCCCAAGTAATACTTCCACGGTGATTTTTATTACAATTAAAAAATATAAAACTCATATGTTTGTCTGTTCTTAACTTTGTCAAAACTTCATAAAATTTGGTTTTTCTTTTTTTAATCCTATAGTATATGAAGCATAGAATGTGAAACATGTTTTGGATTCAAAAACTGTGATATCGTTTGAAAGTTGTAGACGTTTTTCAATCAACCTATCAATCAAGACTTTAGTCAGACCAAATAGAAAATGAATAATAATTATTTTATTAAATTCAAATTAAAGCATAATTTATACAGTGGAAAGTTGGCAAATCTCCCCTTTTAAAAACCCTTTTCAAGCTTCATCAATTCTAAGTAAAAGTTGTCACCACATACCATACACATACCTAATAAATCACTTTTTTGGCCAATTTTAAGTTTTTAGGCAAATGAATGGGGGTTTACTTCAAGGATATAAATATGTGGGAATTTAACATTATTTTTTTAACTTGTGAGAATAAAACTAGGCGCTCTTTTGATTTAAACTACAAAAATCATGTAAATTTTATTGCAACTGACTACATTTTATCCCATATATCCTATCAATTCTCACTTGAATTTTAATAAAAAAAAAATTCACACTATATAGTAATTATAGTAGAGAGAAAGTAATGGGACATGTCCTTGCCCACTTTTTAAAATTATATAAACCATTGGATTCAATGATCTCACACCTTACCTAGCTTAAACCATGTGTTCAAAATGATTCAATACTAGTAGGAAGTAGTTCCTAATACTATTACCTATCTATCTATCATTTCCTTGGCATTGCAAATTTGCAACTTCTTACAATTGATTTATTTTCCATTTAAAAAGAGAGCAAGATTCTCTTACAAAGTTAGCATCTTTAGTGTTAACTATTAAGTTTTTGGGGGGTTTTCATGTATTGTTTCCCTTTTGTCAACCATATGAAAGATGGATTTGACTCTAAGCATATATGTACTACCTAATTCTACACTTATCAAACCCGTACAATATTTGAAATGTAATTTTGTTGTTTTAAAAAAATGTTTTAAAATTTACTACTATTTTATTAATTATATTGTCTAAGAGAAGTTATTGTAACAATATTTTTATGATAGTGTAAAATTAGTATTGTTGACATTCTACATTAGTTTGTGTTAATTAAGATTGTATA
>VDFB02103613.1:0-57142 GCA_007258455.2 Sequoia sempervirens | reverse complement strand
CAAAATTTCCTTCTCATGCACTAACAACATAAAAGAGTATGAGCCTCTTCTTACAGGAGTTTGCATGGCAATAAAATGGAAAATTAAGAGCCTTCAAGTGTATGGTGATTCTCAACTGGTAATCCTTTAGGTCAATGATGATTATGACACCAAAGATAGAAATTTTACTCCATACAAATGTATGGTGGATAGTTTCATATTATAATTTTACAACATCACTTTTTATCAAGTCCCTCGTATCCGAAACAATGTGCCTCAATTTGAGTTTCTAGTAGAGAAACTATTGATCCCTACCTTTTACATCCATGAGTCTGAGATGGTTTGAAAACTTGTTGGTCCTAATTCCCCATGGTACTAGGACATTTATGGCTATCTCCATAACCACATTATTTCGCCTGACCTATTTGGAAATCAAAGAAAAACCTTCATCTACACAACCTCTAAATATGCCATCATCAGTGATACCCTTTACAAATGAGCCATTGACAATACCCTCTTGCAATGTCTCAATACCGATGAAGCACAAATGACTTGGCATGAAGTACACAAAGGTATATGTGGAGCCCATTCTAGTGGTACAATGCTAGCTAAGAATATTATGAGGGTAGGATACTATCAACCAACAATGGAATGAGATTCATACTTCTTTGTCAAGAAATGTCAGAAATGTCAGATTCATGGGGACCTAATACATGCGTCAGCACAAGAATTTCATCCAATAACATCACCATGGCCCTTCACCAAATGGGGACTCAACCTAATAGGTAAGATCCATCCCACTTCCTCTAATGGCCATAAATTTATCATTACCATGATTGAGTACTTCACCAAGTGGATTGAGCCAATTCCCATGACATACATCATTAGTAAGAAAATTTAAAAATTCATTCTTAATTACATCATTTTTTGGTATGGAATCCCTCAATCTATCATCATTGATAATGGTCGCCCATTCAAGAACCAAGACATCTATCGAATTTGAGAAAATTTCTATATTCAACACTGGTTCTCCACTCCATATTATCCACAAGGTAATGGCCAAGCCAAGGAATCCAACAAAACTATTATCAAAATCCTTTAAAAATTTTCCAATGATGTTGGTTGTGACTGACATCTTTAGCTTAACCTCACCTTATGGGATTACTGTACTAGTATCTGCACCCATACAAGTACCACTCCATACTCACTTATCTTTGGTCTTGAGGCCATCTTACCTATTGAGGTTGAGTTTCCCTCCCTAAGAGTCTCCATGCAAGGGTATATCAACAATGAGGAATATCATACATCAAGGTTGCATGAGTTAGAGCTACTTGATGAATGGATATATAATTCATTGGTCCATTTTCAAGCCTATTAGAATCATCTTCATCATAGCTACAATAAGAATTTTTGAATCAAAACTTTAACATTGGTGACCTGGTGTTAATGGAGAATCTGAAGAACCAGTCAGAATGAGAAAAACTAGGTAAATTTGAGCCAAATTGGTTAGATCCCTATATTTTCACAATAGTCTTTGGAATAGGAGAATACCAACTATCAACTCCTAAAGGGGAACACTTATCTGAACCTTGGATTAGGAGCATATCAACTATCAACTCCTAAAGGGGAACCCATCAATAGTTTTCATTTGCATAGATTCTACACCTAGCTTCAAAGAGTTATTTCCATAATTAGAAAAAATACAAAAAAACAAAAAACAAAAAATTGTTACCTTGGTGAAAACTTGGAAAATAGGCATCTTCGTAACACCAAAAAAAATAAAAAAATCATAAAAATAGTAAAGAGAAATAAATCCCTCCAATAGTGAAAACTACTTTAGTGGCGATTTAGATAAGTACCATGGTGAAAACCTAGCAAACAGGTGCCATGTGTAGTCATTCTTTGCTACCTCATCTATCATCATTCTACCTGGCTTTCCACTTCACCCATAATTCATCCATACTTCACCATTTCCTCTCCATCCTTAATAATTCTTGGTTATCCTTTACATAACTTGGAACAATTGAATTTTTTTGTCTTTCATACCCACCCTTCATACATTGGCATGCATCCATCCCACCCCTAATAAATTGGTCTTATACTCGACTAGGGGAAAATACTTGACCCACATCTTCATTGGATCCTACACTTGACATTGGGGGTCATTATATCTCACAAAAAGACAAAAATTCATAAAACAACAAAAAAGACAAAAAAATCATAAAACGATAAAAAGAAAAAGAAATCATAAAAAGAAAAAAACATCAAAACATGTCAAAATCCAAAAAACAGACTCACAGTTGGTCATGTTAGTCCATGTCATGTCTAACTACGTTTCCTCTATGACTTAACGTAGGCAAGGCCATCTGCCAATGTTCCCTTGAGGAATTAGGTTAGTCCTTTTAGGTTTGTCAAATAAATATCAAATCATGATGTGATCTTTTGGTAGTAAAACAAAGTCGTCATGTCAAACTACAAGGTCTCGGTGTGTATAACATAGGCAAGGCCATCAATTGATGAGCCTCTGGGGCCACTTAGGTCAGTCCTTTAGTGTTTTTCATGTCAGTCATAATAAGTTCGTTATTGTCATCAGATGAAAAAAGTCATCAAATATTTTGAACACAAGTAATGAATTAACAAGGAAATCTAGTCAAAAAGTCTTCAAGTCCAATCAGTCAAGTTTCCAAATCAGTTAAACAATCAAACCAACATTTAGACAATCAAAACTATGTCTTATACAGGATGTGTCCTTGAAACCAAACATTATCACTTGTCAAACTTTTTTATTTTCCTAATACAAGTAGTCACATGATCAAAACTAGATTTAGCATCTTATACGACATGTTCCTTTTCCTCAAACTAGGCTTTCTCAAAACAATTAACCTATCACTCATAGTAAAATGTTGGCAAACACTTAGAGGCAAAAAATTCTTGGAAAACATTCTAAATAGATGTTGACTTTGTTGGATTATTTTGTCTATCTTTTCAACTTTTTCTTTTTACTTATATTACTATCTACCTTGAGGATGTCCCATGAAGGATTTAAGAGGAGCAAGGATGTCTCATGACTCTTTTCTTTGACTTTTATTTCAGGTTTGTCTCGAAAAAAAGACAAGGGAAAGTTTTCCTCTAGTATGAGTCAGGACATTCCTTGTCTGTGACTTTTTGTTTTTCAAATGGATGACTTTGCACATCCTGTTCTATCTCATACCATGGTGTTTGTTGTCCGTTTTCATATTTTACCACCCAATGATGATTAAATTCAAAGTCTTGCATAGCAAAATATATAGCTTTAAGTTGTCTCTACTAACACCATGCTAACATCCATATCTTTTCCACTAACATTTCTTCTATCCACATCTTGATAGCATCCTGTGACACACAAAAACATCTTGCATGCATGATCATGTTAGGAAGAATTATTCACATTATTATCATAGTAGAGATCATCATATTATTTAATTTATATTACATGATAAAATACCAAAACATAGATTGCATTCATATTACATAATCCACATTATATTACATTAGACATAATACACATCATTTCATTGCTTATTCATTTGACATACATAAATCCTAAAACATCACATTTAGTAAACACAAGCATTTCATAATCATATCGTTTTGACATATATCATATTTTTATTCTCATAACATCTATAGTCATCACATGCATATACATAATTTCATGACATTAAACGCATCCATCTATCATCTAAACATCATATCATCAACCTCCATTAGGTCATCCATAATACATTAACATATACCACCATTTCATACTCATATAAAAAAGCATAAACATCATAAATGTATAACATAGAAAATCATGTCATATAAATCACCACAAAAATCATATCATATATATTGTTCAAAATGTATAATAGTATAATGTCAAGGTGTATCATATATCCCAAAAATAGAGCTTTTAGGCTTAATGATTAAAAATATAATAACAAGTGTCATGGTACAATCTCAAAATATTCTCTAACTAGAGCTACCCACATCCTATCCTGGTGATTTTCATGGTGACTATTGTGGGAACCCTAAAGACTTGTGCTCTGAGGGTGGCCTCTCATATGGCCATGAAACTCCACAACTACTATGTGACCTACCATTTCTCAAAGCTACTAGTGTGCTACATTCTATCCGCTCAGGTGGAACCTCGACCTCATATAAATATTTGTAATACTACTCACATTTTTTGGCTCTTAGAAGTCCATTGGCCATATCCACACTTATCCCACTAAGGATGGAAATAAAATTAATAACTTTCTCATCTGCCTCTTGCCTCATGATCACTACCATGTCCCTCTCTAACTATATGGACCCTACCTCAATCTCTAGTTCCTAAACTCTGGCCTATAGCTCAACTATCCACTGATCAACTGATCCCTCTCCATCCTTGCCTTTGATAAGAACCTCCTCAATTCCAACCTCCACATCCACCCCCATAACTATCCTCTCTTGGAGGACCCACTCTATCTCTCCCATATCTTACTCCCCATGTATCTCCTCCTCCTAGTGCTCCTCCTCCCCAACCACCTCCTCCATCATCACATCTTGGTGACCCACCTCAAGAATAGGCATATCCTCATGGTTTTCCACCTCCCCAACTACCTCCCACTCTTCTACCCTCTCCTCCTCACTCTCCTCTCGGATTAAGGATAATGGTCTCCCCCACTACCTCCCCATCCTCCTCATGTCTCCATCTCTCCCCCCATAGTTTTCTTTTCCATCATCCCCTCTTCCTCCATCTCCCCTCCCTCCATCTCCCCATCCTCTCCATCCTCCTCTCCAGGATCATGGGCCCAAACTGTGATGCTCTACTGGCACTGGTATGTGTGTGCCCCACCATGTATCATACTCAACTGTCATACTTGGATTTTTTGGATCTCCTTTCCAATCCCACTACATTGGTTGCAATGCATCTATGTCCTGCTCAATGGTCAATTTTGGAATCATTGAATCCCATGGATATACCTTGCATGAGGAGTGCACCAACTGTGTGGTACCTCGAGGCACATCTTGTACCTCTTTGAACTATCTCCTAACCCTCTCTAATAGATGGCACTCAATAATGTGTTGAGACTAGATTGTCCATCCAATCAAATATTTAGTCTATCTATACCATGGAAAATGTTGGTCCTCATCTAGCCACTATGTGTAATCCCTATAGGGCCTCCATACGAATCTTGCTAGTATATCGATCCCATACCTTTAGTAACCTATATCTCCAACATGGGTTTGCATCACAAATACTCCATACAAGTAAACATATGACATACTATTGGAATGGAGAGTGTTGGAGATAGTGGGGAGAAAAAAATTGTTCACATGTTGCCATCATTGAAAAAGGGGGAGATTGTTGGAAAAATGAGTAAAGTCATCTATTTTTTTGTCATTGATGTCACCATGTTTGTAGTATGTTGGTAGTTTGGTCTGGTGCTCTTATACTGATGCTTATCCTCTCTGATGGTTGGTCTAGTATTTTTGGTTACCCATCAGGTATTCTAGTCCACACTTTTCCACAGTTGACAGTTTCTAGTTGCAATTTTAAGGAACTACTAATAGACGTTAAAGGCATGCATGATTAGATTATTTCATGTTCTTTTTCTCATACAATGAAGTGATATTATTTTGATCGGTTGCGTTGAAGATTTTTCCTAGCCAAATTGTTAAGATAATTTTGATTTGATATGAAAACTTATGTACGATCTATTTCTTGGTCTGAGTTGACATGATGTAATGTGCTAAAAATTTTTTTGCATGTTTGGAAATATTTTGTGAACTTTTTGGAGCCGATAGTTGATATCCTTTATAAATAATTTTCATCTAATGAGGTCGAACTAATTAGTTCTTGTGATAGAGATCCGATATATATAAGCATAAGGTGAATAGTGGAAGAAGAGTGTGTGTGTGGAGTGACATAAACATAGGTGTGTGAATGTATGTGTGAACAAGTATATGTTTGGAAGTGTAGTGAGCCTATAAAAAGTTGACAGAAGAAATAGTGAAGAAGTAATGAATGTGAAGTTGTAATAAAAAAGGTAGCAGTTGTGAGCATATCTAGAACTATATCAACACATAATAGGTGCATCTTTCTAGTTCATTTTAGGGCTGTAAAGCCTTACTCTATTTTGTATAATATTTTTGTAGGAAGTGAGCCTCTTTGTTGGACAATCAGTCCTTTTTGTAGGCAGTGAGCCTTTTGTACTTGGACAGTGAGTCCTTCTTTTGGCAGTGAGCCTCTTTTAAAATATTATATAGTGTAAGTTAACCCTCACCATGGTTTTTCCCTTATTTGGTTTTACATGTAAAAATCTAGTGCTTAGTGTGTTGATTTACTTTTTGTTATCTATGTTTCATGCTCATACTTAATAACATAAAAGTATGGTTGAAGATTTGATAAGTGATAAAGTTTTAATTTTGAATTTAAGTGACAACTAATTCACCCCCCCTCCCTCTCAGTTGTCCTATGCTTGTTTAACAATTGGTATCAAAGCTCCTGGTTCCTTTGGTAAAGCCTAAAAACTTGAGGTAGATCCTAAAGATGGAGATAATGAATGATAAATGAGAAATTTGGACTACTCTTAAAGATCTTGATAAAGTGGAAAGAAAAAAAAAAGATTTCAAAGAGAATCTTGATGAAACAAATGAACACATTCAAAAATTGAAGGAACAATTAAAGAAATTTAAGGAAAGACACAAAGAAGTAAGTGAACAGCTAAAATAAGAGATAATTGAACTAAAAGTGACAGTAGAAGAAAATAAGGGGATTGAAGAATGTATGAATACAATGGTGCAAAACAATTCAGATGAATGCACTAGGCTCGAGTAGGAGATAGTAAACTTAAAAGTGGAATTAGAGAAGGCTAAACTCTGTGAAAATAATTTCAAATCTAGCTCTAGTAAACTTGAAGAACTGCTTGTAGGATAGAAACCATGTAAAAACAAAGGTGGCTTGGGAGTTGATACCGATGAATGTTCTAAAAATGTGAAGAAGATTCAAGGCAAGAGGAAGCAGAAAAGGAACTTTTTAAGAAGACCTCCTATGAGGTAGCCTAATGCACAGAGGTACCCATCTTTTGATGGTGTTTTTTTTCTTTTAACAAATATGGTCATAGAGCAACTAAATGCAAGAGTAGGATAAACCAATTTTTTGGCTCTTTTTTTGGAAAATGTTTTGAATGTGGGAAGTTTGGACATAAGGCTATAGAATGCAGATCTCAGGTGAGTTTGATTAGTCAGGTAATGAGGAATAGGTTTTATGAAGGTAGAATGAATCAATTATTTAATGGCTACTGCTATGCCTACAATAAATTCAAACACATAGAAAATTGGTGTAGATCGAGGAATAATGGAGGGTAGTCTAATAAAAAAGGTGTGATCTATTATAACTGCAATAAACCTAGACATATATCTAAATTTTGCAAGAATAAGAAAGGAAAGAAGTTTTCTCTAGAAGAGAAGAGTGAACCAGTAAAGAAGATTGACAAAGAAGAGATGAAGCAAGATATGGAGAAGACATGAAATAAGAAAGAGGAAGAAGAGGAGGAATCTGAGACTTCTGATGTGTTTGTACCCTCATTCGATACAAATGACTTATTCAAAATTTAGACCTAGCATGGTATTAGGGAGAGCATTATCAGAAGATCATAAAAAACCCCCTAGAAGAATGGTGTGTCAGAGGTTGGCATGTGGTTAGAAGGAGAAGATTGATTATTTAGAGGTTTTGGAAAAGGATCCAGTGAAAAATATATTGGTATGAATATTTGCAGACCATTTGAAGGTTTTTTGAGCTAAGTGAAGTGTGTGTTTAGTATATTTTTGTGTTTGCCACATTTAATGTGCTTAGGGAAAACCCGACAGTGGTTAATTAGAAATTTGTGATGTTCTTGGTTAATTTTGCATCTAAAATCGTCAGAAGGTGCTTTGAGGAATTCTTGAGGCATGCTCAAAGTTTTTTCTAAAGGGAATTTAAAGATTAATTCAAGTAATCTAGAAACCCTCTCTCTGTTTGCAATAGGAAAGAAGAAAATTGAATAAGTATCAATGAATTTCAAGAAAGCTAAGAAATGGACAGTGGTTCATGTGGTGTTACCTCTCTGAAGCTGAAAGGGGTCAAAGTAGAAGAATATGATCATAGGAAAATGAAGGAAAATGAACTAGGGTTGAGCGAAGTCAAATTACAAAATATAAAAACCCTAGGAATGGATTTATGGAGTGAATTTCCATGCGTTACAACTAAGGAAGTTATCTTGTTCTTATTGAACTGTTTTAAGGATGGAAACATTGTTTTGGAAAAACCTTACTTGATCTCAAAGGATGTAATTTAAGCAGTCACTAGATTATGCAGCATCAAAGAACTTCTTGGGAAGAAAACTATGAAGTATAAGGATGTGGTGGAGCTTATTAGCACTGGTAGAGATCAGAGAGCACTATAAATTGATACACTTGTTGACTCACCCATTAGGTATGTTGCATACAGTATCTCATATAAAATTTATTTTAGAAATCATGAAAGCTCAACTTCGGCTATTGTTGTACATATAGCCCACATGATGGTTAAGGAGAACAAACAATTTGATTTATGTAGCTTGTTACTTGAGAATTTGCTTGAAAATGTTTGAATGTCATTGGTTGAGAATTATCCATTTCATTTCAGATCCTTGCTAGTATGTTTGGTGTTTTACTTTCTAAATTCTCTACTAGGAAAAGATAATGTGATGTGGGAATCCAGTATCCCTATTGGAAAACAAATTTACAAACATCTAGAGTCTTTGGAAAATGTGAATATGTGCATATCGTATTTCTCATCCTTGAGAGCAAACCCTTGCTCTGGTATATCTGCATCAAGTCGATTTGAAGTGGGATCTTCCTCCAGAAAAAGGAAAATGGAGATTATTATCAGTGATTCCCCTCTAGAATCAATAAAGAGAAAGGAAATGATTGAAGACATCATTGATATTTCGGATGAGAAGGAGAAAGAATCTCTGACTAGCACTAAATCCCATGATCCTAATGATATCCAATATATGGTAATTGAAGGAAAAATGAAGAAGATCAGTGAACTATGGTATGTTTCCTCACTTATTAACAAACTAAAAATTGATGATGCACTAGTAGATTATCTACTTCAGAAAGATATTGATATATCTATTGTTTCTAATTTCTTGCTAGAAAATATGATCAAGGTTGCTAAACAAAGGATGGTTCTTGAAGATCCAGAAGGACACAAAATGGGAATCTTGGTTGAAAGGAGATACAAAAAGGCTATGTAGATATTGTCTGAATTGATTAAGGAAACTAAGAAGTGTGTTAAATAAATTTTAGATGTTTACAAGTATTGTCTTCAATGGCCTACTACTATAGACAACTTCAAAAGTAGAATTGAAGTGATTGAAGCCAATGTGAATGAGATTGGAAATAATTTTGATATATTTGAAGATAAAGAAGGGAAGCAAAGGATAAAAGTTGGTGAACTTTAGGCTAAACTAATCATTACGCAAAGATAGAGAGATGATGTGACAAAGACCTTTTGGCTTCTTAAAGAAATTGTTGAAGTCCGGCTAGAACATCTTTCTAGAATTCTTATTGATGCAAAAGATGTTGAAAAATAATGTTCTATTGTTGAGTGGTCACCCTCTTTTAATCTATTGGGGTTATTGGAAAGTACATGCAAAAAAATGGAGTCTGTTGTTTTTAACTAGAAGAAGTTGTATCCAGTTCTCAAATAAAGGTATAAGAAGGTGTTTCAGGTGAATAATATCATCTTCACTTAACTTTTGTTCACTTAAATGATTTGGATTGTTGGAATTTTTTTAAGTTTTCCGAAATCATTTGAAATTTTGATGTCACCATGTTTACACTTGTTTTTGGCACCCTTTTCTATTGATGTCAAAGGGGGAGAGTGTTGGAATGGAGAGTGTTGGAGATAGTGGAGAGACATCTTTTTTTCACATGTTGCCATCAATGACAAAGGGGGAGATTGCTATAAAAATGAGTAAATTCATATATTTGTTGTCATTGATGTCACCATGTTTGTAGTATGTTGGTAGTTTGGTCCAGTGCTCTTATATCTATGTGTATCCTCTCCAGTGGCTAGTCTAGTATTTTTGGTTACCCATCTGGTATTCTAGTTAACTGTGGAAAAGTGCAAACTAGAATACTAGATGGGTAACCAAATATACCAGACCAACCACCAGAGAGGATAAGCACCGGTATAAGAGAACCATACCAAACTACCAACATACTACAAACATGGTGACATCAATGACAACAAATAGATGAATTTACTCATTTTTCCAACACATACTAGCTCCTAACTTCCTATGAACTAGAGGATAGAACATAGTAATGTGCTCTCAATCCCACATCATTAAGAAGGTCACTCTACATCTCATCAAACAACCCTCCCAATAGGCAATGTCATGTAACTAGAAGTAGAGCATGGCTAGTAGTCAGGGACCCCGAACATAGACTATGCCATCTCGTAGCATACCAACTAGCATCTCTCCCCATCTGACAAGAAAACCATGTTCTCAATAGTCTAGAATAACTATCCTAGCAATAATTGTACATAGAATGCAATCCCATCGCTTATATTTCTCTTCCATACACTCTCACTTAATCCCATAACTCTCCATGTTGAGATCTCTGATATCCTCATATACAAAGTAGTCCTGGATGGCCTGATATCCTTGCCCAGGGTCATACCTCACCCGCTCTCCATGGATTGACAGCCTCAAAATCTGGTAAACATCCTCCAACATCACTATAACCTCTCCTATTGGGAGATAGAACGAGCATGTCTCCAAGTGCCACCTCTCTACAAGTGAAGTCAGCAACCCTTTGTTTTCCCTAATAATGGGCATGTATGTAACATGGTACAATCCTAAGCACCACAACTGACACTTCTTAGTGCTAGTATACTACTTCTAAAGAAAAAAGGTGGAAGGTCAAAACTACCTAGTGTAAATAGGAACAAGTACAACTTGCGGTCACAAATTAAAAGCATTAGGTCAGGTCAAAATACTAGTCAAACCTATCAGACTCAAATTGCACAAGAAATTTCATCCTAACTCAGGAAAATTTTCAAAATAATCAATTGTGTCACATTGTCAAACAATTGTGTCATACAACCTCAATTATGTTGTAGTATATACATCTGCGTTGTCGAGAATCATTTGCATTACATGCCTTAGCAATTGTGCTACCTGAATCAATTGTATCATTTACCTAAACAATTGTGTCATCTATTTACAAATGTGACTCATAAATTTCACTTACGTCATAGCCCTAAGAATTTGCATGATGGTTTGGTGATTACGTCATTTTAGACAACAATTGTGGTTTTCTAGCATTTGCAACGTACCATAATTGATCCTAAGAACTACCCTAGGTGTGATGTTTGTAGTTGCAGTGAATCACACACAATTACATCACTCATGATGTCAGTTGTAATGAACCATGTTCACCGCAACTAGCTATTAAATTTTTCTATGCCCTAGAAATGTGTGAAAACAAAAATTGACAAAGTAGGAAAAAAGGTACTTACCAAGCCTCCTACACCATTCAGTCATTGGAAAGTGTGAATGTGATATCCTCAATGTGTGATGTGTGAAAGAGGTGACATTTTAGCAGCAATGTTCTCTTAGAGCTCCTCAATCTCCAAATTCAAAGTGCACAAATGAGGAATTTTACCCTCTAATTTCTACTTTTAGCCATCCAACTTTTAGGGTTTTCCTAGGGTTTGCATTGATTGCACTTGCTAAAGGGTCTAGAAGCCTATTATCATCACCCCAACTATCATAAAAATCATATCTTTCATCACTAGCATATTCCTAACTATTAAATAGACTTGTTGGGAAAATTTCTAATTTTTTTGCATTTTTTTCAAAAAAATTCAAAATTCTTCTGAGGGGGCATATGTCAACCCTGCTGTCATTGAGGCATGTTTTGACTAATTTTCTTTGACAAAATGTGATGAATGGAATTGTATCAAAGAGGGGAAAAATGTAAACATTAAAAATTGTCCTAGGACTATGACTTTATTGAATCCCCTTTCATACTTAATAATTTAATAATTTTAATTATTTAATTAAGTCATTTCCATCATTCTATTTTATCTCTTGACTAATTAAATATTGTTTAATTGTGTCACTAACTTTCATGTCTCCTATAATTAAATAAATATAATCTATTTAATTATTACTATCTTGTCTACTATAATTAAATAATTAATCCTAATTATTTAATTATTCACTTATCTTTTTCCTCTACAATTAAATAAATATTATTTATTTATTTAAATGACTTTCTAAATTGACTTTCCCTCCCACCTTTTTGAATTAAATTATGATTTAATTCAAAAAATAAATTTTCCTTTTCCCAGGTTCCCTCTATAATTAAATAATGTTTCCATTATTTAATTATTCACTTGCCCATTTGAACTAAATGATTTTCTTAGTTCCTCTCTTAGTCTCATTCTTATCCCCTCTTGTCACATCTGATTTCAACCATTGATTAATCCTTTTCAATATCAATTTTCCATTCAAGTTTGGATCTTCTATAAAAGATACCTTTCATGCTCATTTTGAGATATCTAGTTTATGAGAGTAAATACTATTGAGACAACAATACTTCAATATTTTTCTTGTCATTTAGACTACATTTACACATGAATCTAAGGGAATTAATCAATCAAAGAAAAATGGAGAAGGATAAAATAGGTCAATCAATGGAGGCTTGAAGCTTTGGTAATATTGTTTTACTATTTTAGGGTAAAAGACCTAATTTGAGATGCAATTTTGATTCTATTTTCATCTGTAAAGGAATGATTAAGCAAATTTATGTAAACACTATGAAAAATGATTAACATTTTTGAATTTTCCAAATTTTAAAGGATGCGAAAATGAAAACCTAAAATCCTAAATGAGATGCCAACTAATGCAATTAAAAAACCCTAAATGAGATGCAAATCAATGCAATGTAATGCAAATCAATGCAAATCCTAGATGTAGGGCTGAAAATGGACTTCAAATCATAAAGATATGATGCTTTCATGTCAATTTCACCAAAATGAAACACCAAAAATAGGTAAGTTCACAAAAATGGATTGATGAACCAATTAGGCACCTATTTTCCTTTATTTCATTAGGAAATGAGATCCCCGCAAAGAATTGATTAACTTGACCCTTAGGTGAATCAACCCTAAGTGAATCTTTAGGTTTCCTTATGACTCAAGGATGGGGGTCAAGGTCAAACAACACTTTAGGGAGAAAAACTAAAAATAGCAAATCAACACCAAAATGTAATCTAATAATTAAAACAACAATATTAAACTCAATAGTTTTAGAACCAGAAAATAGAATGTAGATCTGAGAAGGGTAGAAAAATGTGTACCAATCACCAAAAGTATTTTTTAGAAGCTAATCTGAGACTTATTCGTCTATGGGTGAATGGGTCCAAGTACAGGGTTTTCAAAAATCTTTCAAGAGCCTCTGGTGCAAGTCTAAAGCTTCAGTTTTGTCCAAGTTTCAATGTTGAAAAGTCAAAAATTCAATCTATAGGTTATATTATGTGATTTGACGATAACTTTTACAACTTTTGTAACTTTGTAAACTTTATAAATATTTCTCTTCAAAAGGTATTCAATTATTCTTCAATCCTAATCTACAATCACAAGCATAAAAGAGAAAAATGTTTTTTTTTGGGTGAATAAGGGTTTCCCTTGGTCAAACCCTATTTTGGTAATCAAACCTTGAATTGAAATAATGCATGAAAGAGGGAATGAAGAATGAAAAAAGCTATGTTACCACTCAGAAAACCCTTGAATGAAACCTTGATAATGGAGATCTTAGGAAGTATAAAACTTGCATGTAATGGTTGAATTGGATGTGGATCTTGACACTTGAATCTTGCTTGAAATGATACTTTGAATGCTTGACTTGACCATGAAACCTACATCACAATGTTATCTCCAAAAACATGCATGATGAAAGAATACTTTGACATGATGAATAGATCTTGATTGTTGTTATAAATCTCAGATATATCTGCTCTTGAATGCCCTTGATCATAACCTTAGATCTTGTAATTGAACATTTGAAAATCTAGGTGAAACTTAGTGAAATAACCTTGTATTTATAGGTATGTCTTCTTAATTTCCCAAAATTAAAATATCACAAGCAGACATCGAATTATGGATTTGAAAACATTAAAATACCACAAAAGAAATAGTTTAAATTTAGGTCCTAAGGTTTAGGGAGCACCCATTTTCCCATGGGTGAATCGATCCCAAGTCCATAATCCTAGAACACACATTGCTCAATGTAAATTGTTATGTTTAGGAATTAATTATTCTCGAGTTTCCCCATTGGAAAATGTAATTTAATAGGCTCATAAATGAATTAAAGGGTCAATTATGACATAATTAATCTCAATTAATTAAGAGAGGCCCAAATAAGTGTGTAAATGTAAAGGAGTACATTTAACAACACTCAATTAAGGAATTATTAAGTCAAATTTAACTAGGAGGGTTAAGAAAATGTAAAGGGTTACATTTTTACACACTACAATGGGTTAGTCAAAAAGTTCAAATACTTGAAACTTGGACTTCTACCAAGAAAGCACCATCAAACTTCATTTGTGAAGCATGGGAGCAGAGGATGAATGCACCACAACATGGCGAGAGGCAGAAGAAAATGAAACAGCAAAAGAAGAGGAAGGCTCTTAGGTGTGAGTAGACTTCCCCTTCTCCTTTTCATAGGAGGAGGAGATAGCTTACTACTATTTGATCATAAATCCTTTGATTGAAATGGCATAAGATGAGATAGGGTAGGTCACCTTTGGTGCTATGGCCCCATTCTTGTATTTGACATAGGTGTGGTACAACAAGTTCATCCTTGGAGGAAGCAGAAAAACTGGGGTAGGCCAAAATTCATCTAATGAGTGGCCCGGGCCATGTGATACCAAAGGTTTATATCTAGTTTTGTGCACAACATGCACAAAGCCCTCATGAGAAAACTTTAAACACTTATGAATTATTGAAGCGACCGCATTCATGGAAACTAGCCATTAGATGCCTAGTTTCACTCTAAACAAGTTTAAATTTAGGATGATGTCAAAAGGAGCATTTATAGTCCTAGGTCCTACCAGGGATGAGAGAGAGAGATGGAACCAACTAGAGGGATAGAGAGTATTTCATGCATATGTATTGGGCTCTTTGATTCATCATACCCATCCTTATGCAATAAATTTATTAGCAGAGTCTCCTTTGTTATAACTAAACAAAAGGGAAATACGGTGTCCACCTTTTAGGAGATGGAACTTGGACCTATTTTGCACTTCACTTCATTAGGAAACAAAGATCCCTCAACCAAGTGACTCAATTGAGGGATGGACTATGGGTTTCCTCGTGTGATTAAATGTGGGTTCACCATTAAATGAAGTTTCAAAGGAGAAATGCAAGCACTTATGCACAAAACCATAGAAACATGAAAGAATTAAATCAAATTGATAAACAACATGAAATTGAAAAGCACCTAGAATAATGGAGAGGTCAAAATAAGGTCTAAAACCCATAGAAATATGTTGTTTTAAGGTGAAATAGGACTGATATGCTAGGTTGGATGATTTAGTCCCACTTTAGGGTTTTTAGGACAGGATCTAGGATTCTTTGAGAGTTGATTAGGATTAGTTGAACGGTGATCAAAAACTATAATAGAACTAATATGCTAGGTTGGGCGTATGAGTCTTGCTATAGGATTTTTCAAGATCTTTTTGAATCTTTTGAACCTAGATCTGACACTTCTAAAAGCTATCAAAAGGATATATCAAGGAGTAAATGGCTAGGTTTGGAAAATGAGTCTCATTCACATAAATATGAAAAACACATCACAAGAGAGAGAGAGAAATGTTGACTTTTTAGTGGATGGGGGTCTACCTTAGTCAAACCCCATTAAAGTAATTAAACCTTGAAATGAATTGAAATAACATGAAGGAATGGTGAATGAAAAAATGAATGTAACAAATCACCAAACCTTGTTGAATCCTTGAAGTGTAGATCTGCAACTTGTTTGAATTGACTTCAATAGATGTAGGTATTGATCATGAAACTTGATATGGCTTTGAATGCTTAAACATGAATCACAAATACTACATCAACATGCTAGCTCACAAACACACATGTGCATGAAGACCTTGACATGATGCTTGAATCTTGAATTAATGCTCCAAAATGCTTGATACTCAGCTCTTGAATGCTCTCAATCTCATAAACTTTCCTTATGAATGCTCTCTTGAAAATATTAGATGAATTGAAAACTTTCTAGGAGAAATCATGTGAAATAACCTTGTATTTATACTTGTTTATACCTAATTTCTTGAAATTACAACACTATAAGATGACATTAGATCTAGGATAATAAAATCCCACCAAGAATTTTACTTAAAATAGGTCCAGGTTAAAGTGGGACTCATATGCTAGGTTGGTTATATGAGTCCTAGTGGCTTAAACCTAGGACACAAATTTCAAGAAGTGTCTTGTTCAATGTAACATTAAAAACTAGGCCTCAAGACCTAGGTGGGACCCATACACCCAAAGGGTTGTATGAGTCACAAATCCCTAGATCTAAAACACAACCACAAACATTAGATTAGTATTTGTCATTTATTAAGTGTCAAGATTATCCTTAGAAAGTTGCATTTAATTAGGCTTATGGATGCAAAATAAGACCAATTAAGGCTTGAATAAGCCAAATTTTAATTTAAAGGGCCAAAAAATTAATGTGAATATGTAAAAAACATTACAACACCAAATTAAGGCATCACTTAGCTCAACTTATCAATTATTCCCAAATTAAGTTAGAAAAAGCGATACTTTTTCCATCACTGCATTTAGCCCCCACTTTAGTAAGAGGATGAACTTGCATCAAAATCACACTAAAGTAGATTAATTTTCATATAGAGGGGTCCAAGTGTACCAATTCTAGTGTGGACAATGATTTTAGATTGCCCAACTACTTTAGCTCCTTCTAGGGTTTTTCACCTAAAAGGAGAAAGGAAATGGGGTCCAAAAAGAAAATGTCTACACTCAAGATTAATGTAAATGAGATTTAAATTATCTAATTATGATTTACTTATGTACTAATTTGAAAATAAAATGATTTAATGATGCAAAACCTAAGAAATGTGAAGTGTTCAAAAATGCACTATGATATGCAAAACCACCTAAAAATGCAAGTAAATGATGAAATAACTTAATAGAATTGGAGAGGTGCACCTAGAATATAAAATTTGATGTGGAGAGATTCTGAAATCCTAAAAAATTGACTAAAAATATTGACTAGGACACTTATGCCAACCTGGGAAACTTAGTCCTAGATTCAGGGAAAACTTGTCGAAACAGGAATCTACCAAATGGGTATCAAGAAATGAAAAAACCACTTTTTAGGCCTAGAAGTGGGACTAATTAACCACTAGTGGTGACTTAGTCCACCTACAGATTTTAGGAATCTTGACATAGGATCATGTAGCTTCAAGTCAATACTTTCTTTTCTAACAGGTGTCTAGTCTTGCTTCTGTAGAAAATAGGATAAAAAGAATCTCCAAGCTTGAATTAGGGTTATGTTGACTTGAATAGCTTTGATGAATTCTTGTCCATTATTCAACACTTATTTCTTTGAAAAATATTCCTACAAAGTATGCAAACACACATGCAAAGAGGGGGAAAATGGTTAAGGTTTAGAGTGTAGGGGTTTTCCTTGGTCAAACCCCACTTTGGTAATAAAACCTTATCAAATGAAATGGAAATAGAATTATAAATAGATAACACGCAATGTTATAAACTTACCAAACCCTTGATGTAGAAATATGAAGATATGCAATGAACTGCTTCGATGGATGACATGATTATGCTTAGAGTGCTTGAATGCTTGAGAATGATTAAGTTGTTTTCTTGAGTGAATGCTTGAATGAATAGGTGTTAAAATGAGAGGAAAAACCCTTATTTATACTTGATCTTTACTAAATTTCCCAAAAATAAGACATCATAGGCCAACCTCAAGGGTTAGAGAAAGAAATCCCCCCAGAAATTTGAAATAATTTTGAGTTTTGTGCCAAAAAGGACTAAGTTGCCCCTAATGGAGACTTAGTCCCACTTAATCAAATTAAGTGGGTGTCAGGAATTACAAGGAATTAATTTTTTTCTAATGGGAACATCCTCAAAAATACACTTAAGGAGGGCCAAAAATTTCATTAAGGGGACATTTAAACATAAGAAAGGGTTGAATTAGTGATGACAAGTCTACAAAAGCATGAACGTGGGTTACAACACTTTACAACACTTTGAAATAAGACTCAGTAAGTGATAAAAAGGAGTTATTTAGGTGAATTATAATGAAAGGGTCCTAGAAAAATGTGAAAGTGAGTTACAACACTTCACAACACCTTTACAAGACATCCTAGAAGTCTTAATGATTCAAAAGGGTCCAAGACCTAATGTGAACATTTTGGCCACAATACAACATTAAATCTAAGAAAAATCAAGCCAAAGTCTATAAGAGAGACTCTAGTGAGCATAAAAATGCCAACTATATATTTTTTGGTGACACATTAAGCCCCCACTTTAGTGAGAGGATGAAAATGCTTCAAACTCATGCTAAAGTAGCCCAACATGCACATTGAGAGGGATCCTAATGCACACACATTGATAAGATGAGACAACAGTCATCAAGAGGGATGATCAAGCCCCCAGGATTATGATCCCATGGAAAACCAAACATAAGTGCAAAGGAACACACATGATGATGAGAATGGATGAAATAAATCTTCGATAATATTTCTAGCCCATTGTGGATTAGATCTAGGTTACTTGTTTGGAAAAAGAAATGTGTACTCACTCTGGGGTGACAAAACTCATGAATATCTACCAGGTGAGAAGGCCCAAGTATACTCACTCTGGGGCCACAAAAATTCTGGTTGTCCATGGGGTGAGAAATCCCAAAACGTGGCTATGGCGAAAGTCATGTTGCGGAATGGGCTTCCTGCTCAACCATATCAAAGTTATACCTCATGATAACTTTAATAAGGGACCACAAAGGAAAATTTCATTCCATGCTTCATGAGACAAGAAAAGCTTTGTATGCTTAGAGTTCTCATGTTCACAAATGAAATAGTACCACACTCATGCACATTGTGTTATGCAAGGTGGCCATGTAAATGCAAAATGCAACATAAGAAATAAATGTTCAAAGGAGTCTTATTTAGATCATGTAAGGTCTATAACTTAGGGAAAATTATGTCTAATGTCTCCAAGAGAGGACCAATCAAAGAATAGAAGACTCACAACTTAGGGGATGCAGTGTGTCACATCAGGCCACTAAGAGGAATTTAATATGCTATGATAGATCATGGTCATAGAGGAAATCATGCCCAATGTCATCCACAAAGCGACAAATGCATCATATGAAATAACAAGGTTGCATTAAGAATCAAGAAAAAGAAAAATGCAAAATGAATAATGCCAATGTATGCCCCCACTTTAAAGGAATTGCTACACACTGTTATGTGAGCAATTACTTTAAAGTAGACAATGAAAAATGCTAAAAGAAAAAAAGATATGAGAGCCAACTTGGAAAGCCTCTATGCCAAGTCATACATTTTTGAGTAAGGATACATCATGTGAAGTAAAAGGAACAAAAGAAAGTGGGGTTGACCCCAAAAAGGAACACACCAAACACATAAGGGATCTATAGATTTGGGGTTAGTATGTTCATTACTACAATGTTTTGATTAAAGAGCTTAGATTTTTCATCATTCCCCAAATACATAGAACTAGAAAAATGACACAAAGAGAGCGAAAACAAAAGGAAAATAAAATCTGGTTTGGGTCAACATGGAAGATACATTGTAGTCTCAACACTTTGTGTCATCCCCAAAAGGAAAGCACAAGCAAATGAAAAGGAAAAAGAAAAGAAAAATATTTTTGGTCAACATGAAGGAGACATTTTGGTCTCAATTCCTTGCATCATCCCCAAAAGGAAAACACAAGCAAAGAAAAAGACAAAGAAAAATGGACCTTTTGGGTCAGCATGGAAGAAAAATTTTAGTCTCAACACTTTGCATCATCCCCAAAAGAAAAACACAAAACAAATGCAAAAAAATAAAATGCAGTGTACGACATATAGAAGAATAGAGGTACAAATAGAAGAAGTTTACAAGAGAGGGGGAACATCAAACATCACATCACAGGGGAACACGATACGCACACACAATCACATAAAAGAAAAAAAGAAAAAGGAGAATGTAAAAATATTAGTAATGAAAATGTAGGTCACACATCAAAAAATTCATCCACCTCCCAATCTCAATAGGTATAAGAAAAAGATGAATAACGTATCTAAGGGACAAGGATAAATGCATTACAAGGTCAAGCCTAACAACTTCTTACCCCAAGTGAGTGTAAGGAAAGGATGAGCCAAGGTGGGTGATGGAAAGATCATGCAATAGTGAGATTGGAAAATTCTACAACTATTTCATGATGATGTTAGGGATAGGGTACTATGGGATGGTGGGATAATAGTTGGTATCAGTGAAGTGATACTTGTTCAATATGTCCTTCAATGTTCGACATTCATCAGTTTGATGTCCAAGAACATCATGGTATTTATAATAAGGTATATTGGAATCTTTAGGATGTATTACCAACCTATTCATAGGTGGTAATAGAATGAGACCATTTTTTAAAAGAATTTGGAGTTTCCTTTGACATTTAGGTGGTGGATGGAGAGGAAACTTGAGTTTTTTCAATTTGTAAGGTCATTTGTGTTTACTAGATTCTCCTTTTTCATGGATGGAAGGAGGAAGAGGACCCATAGGGATCCTAGTGTCCTTATTATTGGAATCATTTAAGGGTTGTTCACATGGAAGGAGGACATTCAAGTTTGGAGGGGAATCAAATATCACTGTGTCATCCTTGCAAAGTCTCCAACTTTCAAAAGGAGGTTTGTTATTGTAGGCATTCAAATTTGACCACTCCCATATGGTCAAATCCATCTCCTTTATTCATCTATTTCATTCCCCCCATCGATATTAATTAAATGATTTATCTAATTAATATTCCCTCTTTTCCTAAGGTTCTTTAGGTATTTAATTTAATAATTAAATACTTTACCTTTTCCCCCTTCCTCTCTAAATTAAATAAATATATTAATTTATTTAATTTAGTCATTTGGCCTTTTTGAATTTAAATCAATTTTAAATTCCCTTTTCTCTCTCTCCTTGTCCCATCCCCCATAATACCCCTTTAATCTATATTAGTTTAATTAATTAATGATTAAGATGTGCACACCCTTAATCATAATTAATGTCACATCCTCCATAACTTGTAACTTGTCCTTAATCCTTCATTAGCCTCCTTAATCACCTATTTTCCCAACCTTAATCATATGATTAGGTCTACCTAATCCTCATGTCATTTATGTCATACCTCCAATTCAACCATCATAAATGCTTTCTCCATTTAGCCAAGGCAACCTCTTCCCCATCTGAATTAAAAATTCACATTTATTCCTCCAAGGATTTCCTCTTCCCCATGTGGGTTATTGAGGAATTTTAAATTCCTCATGTGTCACATCTCCCACATGGGGAAAAGGACCTCCTTTATGAGGATATATTATCCCAATCCCAAGGTACTAACAAGTACCTTCCCATCATGTGAATTAAAAATTCATATTTATTCCTCCAAGACCTTTCTCTTCCCCATGAGGATTATTGAGGAATTTTAGATTCCTCATGTATCACATCTCCCACATGGGGACAAGGACTTCCTTTATGAGGAAATATTGTCCTAATCCCAAGGTACTTTCAAGTACCTCCACATCACCTTCCCCCTTTACACCTCATTCCCACATGGCAAGATGTGAGGACTTGTGAGTCCTCAGCTCACCATATCCCCTCATTTTGTCCATGGTGGCTAAATCCTAGCCCTCCATTCATTAGAGACCTTTCCCCTAAAAATAGAGGATTTTGACCTGATTTTCACTCATTCATAAATATCAAGCCATCAACTGGGGAAAACAACTCCATCAAGCTCAAACATGGTAAAAACAGGTTTCATTGTCTTTTTCAAGTTTGAGTTTCATCTTAAGCCCTAATCTTGAGGTGTTGTTTTGTGTTTTTCTTCCTTTTGAATTTTGTTTCATATTGCATTATTTTAGTTTAAAACATGTTGCACACATTTCTAGCATGCCTGATAGGACCCACGTCATGGGTCTTTTCTTTTACATTTTTTGTTGTTTGAGTTTTGCAAGTTTAGGTTACACGCAAGGGAAAATTCACCCTGAACAGGCAAATTTGCACCTCATAGGGGTGAATCTAGATCTGGAAACTGGAAAACCTGATAGAGCGGGAAAATCTACCTAATCAATAGGTGAATTTTCTATTAGAGAAAATTCACCCATCTTCACTAAATAGGAAAATTTTCTCCTAGGAAAATTCGCCCATCTACACAAGACAGATGAATTTGCTTCAAAAATAGGCAAAATTTCTCCCAAAACAGGTGAATTTTCTCCCAAGAAAATTTTCCCATATGCACAAAATAAGTGAATTTGCTTCAAAAATAGGTTAAATTGCTCCCAAAACAAGCGAATTTGTTCCTAGGAAAACTTTCCCATTTGCACAAAATAGATGAATCTGCTTCAAAAATAGGAAAATTTGCTACTAGTTTGGGTGAATTTTCTCTTAAGAACAACCAAAGTTGCTCCTGATAGGGGAAAATTTTCTCAATCAAATAGGCAAAGTTTCCTCTTATAGAGGCGAATCTGAGGTAAATATGAAACCTGAATCTCCTATTTATAAATTCATTTTGATTCCATTTTTAGGTACTAATCCACTAACCTATCTATTTGCGAGTGTGTCCTCTCACTAACACTTTTTACAACTTGTCCTCATCCGTCCAAGACCAATGTTGGAAACTACTAACACATTTTTTGTAGAATGATCAGTCGAAAACCCCTTAGGTAGTCTATATGTCATTTTCCATACTAATTTAGGCACATGTAGATTAATTAGAGGGACAACTAATTTTTTTGTTATGCTTGGGAGTGGTTGTTGATGTATCCAATCCCCTTGCACCATTTGGTGATCTTGGATGATGAAAAATTACAGTCACTCTAGTCCAATTGTGTCTACCTAGGAGGTGCTAGTATGTCTAAGCTCCCCCCTTGTGCTACATGCGAGCCTGGGGACTAGCCAAAAACATCTAGTATCTTCTTTCTTTAGTGGGACCTGCCTAGGATTTCATCACCTAGGGGACGATTCCAACCATGTGTTACCACCGAGGTTAATAAAGGGGGGAGATCAAAATCTATAACTCAATCCAATCACATCATGTCTGGAAGAGCATCAAATATAGGGTGATACCTAGATAAGACGTGAAGAGTTGGTCTAAGTTACTAGTACCTCGTTGGGGCTCCCAACTCACTCTTGTGATGGGCTAGTGTTCATGGTTGTTCCCCACATACCGTGCATATATCGGAGACTCATGAGATAGCCTTATTCAACCTAGATAGAGGCCTGTGTTTACAAATCCTTATCACTAATCCTAGGTTTTTGCTACTTGGTGCATTTTCATTGTGCTATACCAATGCTCTTCTTTTCAGTTGAGTCACCCTAGCCTTTTGTCTCTTTTTTTTTTGTGCTCGTCATCCTTTTCCATAGTTATTTGCTCTGCATCCTAGTCCAGCCTAGGCCATCCATCAAATTCACCCATTTTCATAGAATAGGAAAATTTTCCTTTGTTAGGGGTGATCTCGTTCTTTGTTTGAGTCATTTTGTCAGTCATTTTCCATCAAATTCTCTTGTTTTCACATTATAAGTGAAATTTCCCTTGTCAAGGGAAATCCTATTTTTAGTCTGTCTCATCTTGTTAGTCATCTTCCATCAAATTCCCATGTTTCCCTAAGTTTAGGAAAAATTTCTAGTTGTTTGGGTGAATTTGTTCTTTGAACAGCCAATCTTGTCTTTCATTCAATTCCATGTATGTCTGAGTCTAGGATTATTCAAGTCTATTCAACTATTAAGGGAGTCTGTTCATCCATTAGGAGAGTCTGTTCATCCATTAGGGGAGTTCGTCTATTCGTTAGGCAAGGTCATTTTCCCATTTTTTGAGTTTGTTTGTTCATTCATTGAGTCTGTTTGTCCATCATGGGAGTCTATTTATCTATTCATCATATCCTTCATCTCCATATTTTTTCTAATCTACCATCCATGTCCTCCTATCCTCATCCACCATCCCAATCTTCCCATCCTAATTTAATATCCCAATACTCTTATTAAAATCCACCATCCACACCCACCTATCCTAATCCACCATCTCAATCTTCCCATCCTAATCCACCATCCCAATACCTCTACTATAATCCACAACCCATATCCTCCTATCCTAATCCACCATCCCATTCTTCCCATTATCATTTTCTATCCCAATACCTCTACTATAATCCACCACCCACATCCTCTTTCCCTAATCCGCTACCAATATCCTCTTGTCCTAATCCACCATCCATGTCCTCCTATCCTAATCCACCACCCCAATCTTCCCATCCTAATCTACTATCTCAATACCCCTACTACAATCCACCATCCATGCCCTTCTATTCTAATCCTAATCCTCCACCTACTCTTAGTCCCCCATCCAATCCCAATCCATCTAATCCTAATCCTCCACCTACTCTTAGTCCTCCATCCAATCCCAATCCATCTAATCCTAATCCTCCACCTACTCTTAGTCCTCCATCCAATCCCAATCCATCTAATCCTAATCCTCCACCTACTTTTAGTCTTCCCTCTAATCCTATCCATCCATCTAATCCTAATCCTCCACCAATCCCTAATCCTCCATCTATTCCCATCACCCCAGCTAAGCCTAGAATATGCACATTTCTTACTCTAGAAGTCCTCCAAGGACTCATGACAAATAACATGTCCCCAACTCCACACCTTGAAGTCATGGAACCATGTTTCCCCACTCCCCCATGTACAGTCATTTGTGATGAGACCCTTCTCCATTCCACACCTATCATTACTGTTACCATCCCTAGCACCACTCAAGCTATTGAAACCATCAAACCCACTGAATCCATTGAACCCCCATCTCCTACTCTAAGAACCACTAATCCCATCGAAGATAACCAAACCCAATCACCATCTTCTACTCCTTTATCCACCCAAACCTTTGAAGACATTCAAATCCAATCCACTCCTTCCACTTCTAGTATCACTAAAATCCTTTCCCATCAACTTCATGAATCCTCCATCCTTCCATCTCCCTCACTTGAAGAGCCCCTCCAACATTCCATCATCGTGCCACCCACACAATATGAGTCATGTCAAGAGCTTGATCCAAAGCATACCATATCCCCTCCTCCACATCAAGATCCTACCATCCCATCTAGTCCACTTCAAGATCATAACCCCCCATCCATTCCATCCCATCATCCCCTTGACACTCAAGATACAACCACTCCATTTCTTGAGACCTTATCACCCACTACCACAAATCTAGATCCTATCATATCACCTAATCTCTCTCTTGATCCCTTACCACTCACTCCTCTCGATCAAGATGTTACTACCCCATAATCTCCATCTCATGACCCTCCATTTCCACCTAACCCTACTATCCCCACACCACTTTTATATTCCCTCAGTACTCTCACATTCATCCATGGTAGTTTCCTTGCAGAAGAGGAACCAAGCATATACACCACCCATCCTCCACCTAATAATGGACTCACATCATTCTTCCAAAATAACAAGCATCCTACCATAGAGCAGATGCTCAAGATCATGAACTATCAAGGAAAAGGTTTAGGCCTTCATGAACAAGGTATTTTGGAGCTCATCCATGTCAAAGAAAATCCACGTACACAAGGTCTTGGATATGTCTCTTAATACTTGCAATCCAAAAATTTTGGTACATCCTCTATATGTCCTAAGCGAGCCTCTTCCAAAAGAATAATGGGCTCTTCCTATCACTCCACTAAACCATTTTCTGCCCTCCCCCCTCCATCGTATTGCCTCAAAACAACCATCCATATTCCTCCTTCATCTACTCCATCTATTTTAGGTGCTTATGTCCCTCCATCCACCATTTCCCACCCTTCATATACTTCATCTATTTTGGGTCCTTATGTCCCTCAATCCACTGTCACACATCCCCCACATGATAAGTCCATTTTAGAACCTTATATCCCAAAATCACCTCCTCCATATCATCCTATTCATCCTTTTATCCATCCATCACCTATCCATGTCACCCATCATAAACATCCCACTCCCATGTTCCCTAATTAGGATCAAAAAAGGCATGTACCTACACATCCTCCATCCACATATCATCCTCAAAATCCTACCTCCACCACTCCATTCATGTTTCCTTCATATCATCCTTCTCCTCCCACCCATCCCATTGATATTAAAAGCACTTTGGATGCTAAAGTAAAAATGCATAAATCTAAACATCCACATGAATCTAAAGCACCTATGTCTCCTCAAGAAGAAATGTTGATGAAAAGAAAAATAAAATCCAAAATCAAAATCAAACCCACAAGCCACAAAGTCCCACCAACTTGCAAAATTTAGAGGATGTGACACATCCTGATCATGGATTAGACATGTACACAACCATAATGATGGGATTAGGAGGTGGATTAGGATTAAGTGAATATTATTGGGAATGGAAGATGGAGGGAATTAAATAAATGACTTATTTATTTAATTCTTTGGAGGAAAGGAATAAAGAGTAAGGTATTTAATTATTTAACTAAATACCTTAGGGGTTTAGAGGACTTTAGGGGTATTAATTACATAATAGTAATATTAATTAATTAATGCAAATGAGAGGATATTTAGATGAAAAAGGATAAATTTTATCAAATGTAAGTGGTCAAATTTAGGTTTTTATAGTTATAATAAGGAGGATCTTGATATCCTAGCCTTTTGTTTTCATCGGTTGGTCTTTGTTCTAAAAGTTGTTGAATGTCATGTTCAGTTGTTGTATCACATCCTTGTTTGCTTGAGATGGTAAAACCATTTCCATAAGTTTCTTTAAGGTTGATTGGTGTGTTTGTAACTTTGTGATCATAAAATGGTTGAGGAGTTGCTTGTTTAGAGGAACTAGGTCCACCTGATCGAGGGAACTTATGTCCTTCATTTGTTTTAGGATGGAGATAACCAAACATATTAGGGGGTGAGACAATAGGAAGATCTTGTGACTTCATGGATGGGTAAAAGGCTGCATTTTTTTCAAGTTTATCAAGGAATTCATTTAAGAACTTATTCATGATATCATCATATTTTCTAATGATGTCAATATGAGGAGGACATTCATGAGGAGTTGAAGGAGCATGAGGAAGCTCAAGGTCATTAGGATTGCAACCAAAGGCACAATTTGACATGTCCACTAAGGATTTTAATAAATTCCAAAAAATATTAAAGAAAAAGGCCATGATGAAAGGAAATTAAATGAAATAGACAACAAATCTAGAAAGTATGATAGAATATAGTAATAGAAAACAAAAATATAGAAAATTCCTAGAAATTACCAGAAATTACAGTGCAAAATGTGCAAGAGGACTAAGTCCTCTTGCACAGATGCAATTATAGTATGAAAATGCAGAAATTTTTGTGACTTTCAATGCAAAAATGCAAGCTTTTTGAACTTTCACTAATGCAATGTTTGAAAACCCTAGGATGCAATTAAATCAATGCAATACCTAATGCAATTTAAATGCAAATGAAAATTTGGATGCACTTAAGAGTAGAAATGAATATGTTCAAAAGTCAGGTTCACCAAAATGTGGAACATGATTTTGGATTGCCCAACTACTTTAGCTCCTTCTAGGGTTTTTCACCTAAAAGGAGAAAGGAAATGGGGTCCAAAATGCAAATTTATACACTCAATATTAATGAAAATGAGATGTAAATTATCTAATTAGGATGTACTAATGCACTGATTTGAAAAGAAAATGATTTAATGATGCAAAACCTAAGAAATGTGAAGTGCTGGGAAACACACTATGATATGCAAAAACACCTAAAAATGCAAGTAAATGATGAAATAACTTAATAGAATTGGAGAGGTGCACCTAGAATCTTAAAAATGATGAGATATTCTGGAATCCTAAAAAATTAAGTGAAAAATATTGACTGGGACACTTATGCCAAGCTGGGCAACTTAGTCCCAGTTTCGGGGAAAACTTGTTGGCACAAGAATCTGCCAAATGGGTATCCAAAAATGTAGAAACCACTTTTCAGGACTATAAGTGGGACTAATTCACCATTAGTGGTGACTTAGTCCACCTGTATATTTCAAGAATCGTGGGATAGGATCCTGTAGCTTCAGGTCTGCACTTTCTTTTCTGACAAGTGTTCATTCTTGATTTTGTAGAAAATGGGCTAAAGAGTCTCCAAGATGGAATTAGGGTTATGTTGACTTGAATAGCTTTTATGACTTCTTGAACACTTTCAACACCTATTTCTTTGGAAAATCTACCTACAAAGTTTGCAAACACACATGCAAAGAGGGGAAAAATGGTTAAGGGTTAGAGTATAGGGGTTTGCCTTGGTCAAACCCCACTTTGGTAATCAAACCCTATGAAATGAAATGAAATGGAAAGAGAATTATAAATAGATAACATGCAATGTCATAAACTTACCAAACCCTTGATGTAGAAGTCTGAAGATATGCAATGAAGTGCTCTAATGGATGACTTGATTATGCTTAGAGTGCTTGAATGCTTGAGAATGATTAAGTTGTTTGATTGAGTGAATGCTTGAATGAATAGGTGTTAAAATGGGAGGAAAAACCCTTATTTATACTTGATATTTACTACATTTCCCAAAAATAACACATCATAGGCCAGCCTCAAGGGTTAGAGAATGAAATCCCACTAGAAATTTGAAATAATTTTGAGTTTTGTGCCAAAAAGGACTAAGTCACCCCTATTCATGACTTAGTCCTACTTAAGAAAATTAAGTGGGTGTCAGGAATTACAAGGCATTAAATGTTGTCTAATGGGAACATCCTCAAAAACACACTTAAGGAGGGTTGTAAAGTGCATTAAGGGGACATTTAAACATAAGAAAGGGTTGAATTAGTGATGAAAAGTCTAGAAAAGTATGAAAGTGGGTTAAAACACTTTGAAATAAGACTTGGTAAGTGATAAAAAGGAGTTATTTAGCTGAATTATGATGAAAGGGTCTTAGAAAAGTGTGGAAATGAGTTACAACACTTCACAACACCTTTACAAGACATCCTAGAAGTCTTAATGATTCACAAGGGTCCAAGACCTAATGTGATTGTTTTGGCCACATTACAACATTAAATCTAGGAAAAATAAAGCCAAAGTCTATAAGAGAGACTCTAGTGAGCATAAAAATGTCAACTATACATTTTTTGGTGACACAACTAGTGAGATAGGATGAAAACGATCAAGATGGATGATAAATCCCCTAGGATTGAGATCCTAGAGAAAACCAACATAGGCACACAAGAACACACATGTGAATGATTTATGAAGCAACAACAAGATACAAGAATACATTGTCAAATACTTAAAGAAGAAAGAAAAAGGGGTAGATCAAGCCTTGACTATTTTTCCAACTCAATCTAGATAAATCCTTTGTTGTTTGTCCAAAACAAAATTTCAAGTGGAACACGATGTTGACTATGCAAAAAAAACACATGCTCACAAGGGCCAATGGAATCCAATATCCACTAAGTGAGCCCCCATAAATGTGAGACACATATGCACATGGTTAGTATATTCCCATAGAGACAAGCAAGTGGCTATGGGAAATTCATGCCTATAGTTGGATCCTATATGTACTAATAATACTAAAGCTATCTCTCTAATAAATTCAATAAGGCACCACAAAAGTAAACTTGGAGCTTATGAACAACATGTAAGTAAAGATTTATTCAAAGGGACTTTGCTTAGTTCATTTAAGGTCTCTTCTTAGGGAATGTAATGTCCCACCGTGCGAACCCCAAAGGAACTAATAGCAATGGAATTTTTAATTTTTTAAAAGAATATAATAACATACTTAAGTATTATAACATAACAATGTATTATGAGGCACAACTAGTTCCAATGGGGTACACGAAGTGACATGACTACACTAACCCATAACAACGATAATTAAGATAACCATAATTAATCAATTACGTAAATCTATTCATTCCCACTTCATCATTTAAAGTATCTATCAACTATATCCATATTAATAACATATGCACATATGACAATACATGGAATTATAAAGATATAAAGTGTTACATATTTCGATAGATACAACTCAACATAACCAACTATACAAATGATCCTGAATAAATACATGGCTTGAATATACATTACATCCAAATGAAAGTAAAATACAATTGACTAGAAATACAACTCAATAACTACATATACAAGTCACATCAAGGTCATCCCCACACACGTGGGATACAATAAATCAATGAATATATTACATCAGGAGTATATACAACTATCTGGTACATAAGGACACTGGATCATCAACATCCGCCAAAAACTACAAGTAAAAGATACATCTGCAACAGAAGAGGGAACCCAATGGGGTGCGAAGCATGTTCCACCCAACCACCCCCGTGCTGAGAGTAGACAAGGAAGGGTCCCCGACCAAGCACGCCCAACAATAACAAAGACTAACTCCAAAAAGACAACATCAAAGACCACTTAGAAAACTCACAACAACAAATCCAAAGGGCACAACAACAAATCACTTCTGGACATAACAATAAAACACCTTTCCAAATTACAACTAGTCACACTCACAACATCAATGAAACTCAAGGCATAATATCAAAGACTACCTCCAACAATAACCAAAGAGAAATCACTAAATCACTTAACCACAACATACACAATATCACTTAACAACTACAATCACAAAGTCACTTAACAACTACAACCACGATATCACTTAACATGAACATCGCACAAGAACTGATTAACTATCGACATAGGAAGAGTGTCATGCATAAATTGCCATGAGTTACCCTGGCTCAACCTTCCTAGGCTACTGGACCCCCATCCTGGGTTACCCTGGCTTGCCTCTACCGGCCGCCGGACCCTCACGAAAAACTATGCGTCCCATCTCATCTCGAGCCTTATCATTCACTTGCTTCATGAGAGAGACATTCTTTATCTTATTAGTGTGAAATCCCCCCCATTAATTCATTTAGATTATCACTTAATTAAACTCTAGGTAGGTTACCCTGGCGCCCCTTTGTGTGCCGGACCCCCACAAAGAGCCACTCTCCTATCGACAACACACAAGGCACGATACCACAATAGGTAACTAGACAACATGAACTCTCCAATCCAAGGAGAAAACAAAGCAAGGAAACTCACTCCAAACACTGGAGGAAACCAATATGAATTCACACTCCTTCCAAAGGAGGTACGAATCTCATTACCCACTCCTATTTCCTAGGAGGCACAAATTCCCGTTCGTGGAAACCGGGTACAACATCATAGTACAATACCTCAAGGCGATTCACAAAATGAACCTCAACACATACCATCCCACTCAAGAAAAATTCTCTAGAAGACTTACAATACCCTTAACCCTAATTGCCCGACATGGGGAATAAAAGAACATGACATAAAAGCATTCAATCTCTGGGAGTCCTTAGCAATAACATAAACTCTCAAGGAAGGTAAGGTAAACCTAGGGTTTTCCCAAATGACACAATAAAACAATGATGATAATCTCACAATAGATTAACAAATAATTCTCAAGAAAACACTTACTAAAACAAAACAACTCCATAAAATATATTCCCAATATTAAATAATTTCCTCAAACAGATAAATCAACAATGCGAGATTATTCAATTCAAAACAACACACACTGCTAAATTCAAATTTGCACGATTACATTATAATATCATATCTTTTAATTTTAACTATTCGATTTAATTAGAATTCACATAGCTTATTTCCAATTTCTCCAATTAAACTATATCCCTATATCTGGTAAAAATTATCATACTAATTTTTTTTTTATTCAAAACATTTCAAAATCATTTATATAAATATATTAAGAATAAACTATTTGATTATAACACCAATCATTTTATTAAAACATATTATAAAAAAAAATTAACAATTAATTTAAATATATATAAAATAATATATATAATATATATATATATATTAAATAATATATATTAAATATATATTAAATAATATATATATATATATTATAAAACGAATATGAATTAATTAAAAAAAGTGGAATTATAAATTAAAATACTAATAAAAACAAACATTAAAATAAAATTAAATAATCTAAAATAAATTTCCTTATACCAGTGCCTGGGAGGCCTTATAGGCGGTGTGTACCATACCTGTGGTGCGCAGTTGTGGTACCATCCACGTGCGTGGAACGCAACCCGCGTGCGTGGTGTAGCACAGCCTGTGGTCGCCGTAGCCAACCACGGTGGGGCCGTGGGTGGTACGGCCTCGGCCGACCCCCAGATGTAATACCCCTCATACTGGTTAGACTTATTAATTTCTATGTGTTAACTTGATACGCTGATACTATGATGATACTATTGTGGTTTGATTTGGTTGGTATGTAGTTTGATGATGTTGTTATTCCTTTAGTGGACATGATCGTTTGATATGAAAATTATTAGTACGATTTATGATACTCTGTGTGTTGTTTGGATTATTTGTTTATTTAAATGATTTGTCATTAATGTTTATATGTCAAAGTGATGATTCTATGGTGATGTTATTTAATTCAGTATTATTTTATGATGCAAATGTTTAATAATTAGTTATGTTGCAGTAGTTTAATATCATGTTATCTTATGTCAATTTGGTTAGAAATGTTAGCTCATTATTGATATTATAATTATTAGAATAGATTAGGTGAAAGGACAGTGTAGCATCACTCGTTCACGAGTGCCCTGCTACACTGCAATTCCTTCTCACGATAGGATGTTTGATTATATATATATACATGTACTACTTGACGTTTATTTGGATGCAGGATTGCAGGAATAAGTCCCGATTCCACCTGCTTCGGCAGGACAGGGCGAGCAATAAATTAACCCAATGGGTAAAATGTTGAAAAAGGGAGTAGGTTTGGAAGTGTCCCCGTCCCAAGACCGTCGTCTGTTGTGAGTCGTTGTGTTATGACTGAAGTTTTGTCTTTGTCTTTATGTAGTTTGACTGCTGAGTATTTATTTAATCATTGGTTAGTGTTTAATTAATTAATCGTATTTCATAAAATAATTAATTAATGTTGCCTTGTTATTTGATTTAATTGAGAGTTAGAAAAATGTTAAAGTTAAATATATTATAAGTTAAAAGTGATTTAATTAATTAAAAATGCAAAATAATTATAATTAAAATTAATATTGTTGAGAATAATTAGACATTATATTTTTTTATTAATATTAAATTAGAAAATTATGTGAGGATAATATCTAAATTAAATAAATTATTTTAATTAAAATTTTAGATATGTGTGAGCTTTTAAAAGCTGGAAAAGGACCAATAAGAAAGGGGGCTTTTTAGAAAAGAAAGCGGAAAAAGATTTATTATTTTTAATTAGTGATTTATTATTTTTATGGGGGATTATTCACACACAGAAGTTTTTTGGGCTCTGTTGTTTTTGGAGGATCTAGAAAGAAAAAAAATAAAAAAAATTAAGAAAGATAGTTTTGAGTGTTGGAGGTTTTTCTGGATAAAAACTATTGTGAGTTTGAAAAGAAAAGATTGTTCAGAAGAACGTTGCAGGTGGAAGATTGGGAAAAGAGTTGAAGGCAGAAAGTCGAGAAGAGGATTCAGAAGGATTCTTCATCAAACGAAGGGTTTCAAGTTCCTTTCAAGTCCATTGTTTCTTTTCTGAGTTATTCTTCTGTAATAAATTTTGACTGCTATGTTGAAAGATTAATTTCTCCTTGTGTTTTGAAAAAGATTTTTCTCGTGATTGAGATTCATCTGTTTAAATGTTTGTAGTGAAAACCTTGTTTTAACTTCTTCAGTATAATGTAGTTATGAAATTATTGAAAAGAAAATTTTATTTTATTATCATTTGAATTTGGATGCATCTGGATACCTAGATCTATGTAAGAAAACAATTTATTCTTTTAGTTATTTTTGAATCTTCTGATAGATCTATTATATAAATTTATTTCCTCTGTTTTTTTTTATTTTATAATAAAATAAATATATATATATAGAGATTTTATGTATATGTTCTTTGTATTGACCAAATTTACGAAAGGATTTTTATTATCAAACAGATTTGTTTAAACAAATTCATGCTTAGGATTTCATTTTTATTGAAAATGAAAATTAAATAAAATAAAATTAACAGAATATATAACTCTGTATATTAATGGCTTTTATTTTTGAAATTTTCTGTGTGTGAAATAGTTGTGAGAATAAGTTTAAAAAAATAAAAAAAATAAATATAAATCTAATTTTTAAAATAAAGTTTATATTAAATTTTTGTGGGGGTGGGGGTCGGCCGAGGCCGTACCACCCACGGCCCCACCGTGGTTGGCTGCGGCCACCACAGGCTGTGGGGGCTACGGCCACCACAGACTGTGGTACACAGTCCGTGGGGGCTGCGGCCACCACAGACTGTGGTACGTGGTACCACAGTCCGTGGGGGCTGCGGCCACCACAGGGTGGTATGCAGTACCACCGCCTGTGGGGCTGCGGCCTCCCAGGCACTGGTATAAGGAAATTTATTTTAGATTATTTAATTTTATTTTAATGTTTGTTTGTATTAGTATTTTAATTTATAATTCCATTTTTTTTAATTAATTCATATTCGTTTTATAATATATATATATATATATATTATTTAATATATATTTAATATATATTATTTAATATATATATATATATTATATATATTATTTTATATATATTTAAATTAATTGTTAATTTTTTATAATATGTTTTAATAAAATGATTGGTGTTATAATCAAATAGTTTATTCTTAATATATTTATATAAATGATTTTGAAATGTTTTGAATAAAAAAAAAATTAGTATGATAATTTTTACCAGATATAGGGATATAGTTTAATTGGAGAAATTGGAAATAAGCTATGTGAATTCTAATTAAATCGAATAGTTAAAATTAAAAGATATGATATTATAATGTAATCGTGCGAATTTGAATTTAGCAGTGTGTGTTGTTTTGAATTGAATAATCTCGCATTGTTGATTTATCTGTTTGAGGAAATTATTTAATATTGGGAATATATTTTATGGAGTTGTTTTGTTTTAGTAAGTGTTTTCTTGAGAATTATTTGTTAATCTATTGTGAGATTATCATCATTGTTTTATTGTGTCATTTGGGAAAACCCTAGGTTTACCTTACCTTCCTTGAGAGTTTATGTTATTGCTAAGGACTCCCAGAGATTGAATGCTTTTATGTCATGTTCTTTTATTCCCCATGTCGGGCAATTAGGGTTAAGGGTATTGTAAGTCTTCCAGAGAAGTTTTCTTGAGTGGGATGGTATGTGTTGAGGTTCATTTTGTGAATCGCCTTGAGGTATTGTACTATGATGTTGTACCCGGTTTCCACGAACGGGAATTTGTGCCTCCTAGGAAATAGGAGTGGGTAATGAGATTTGTACCTCCTTTGGAAGGAGTGTGAATTCGTATTGGTTTCCTCCAGTGTTTGGAGTGAGTTTCCTTGCTTTGTTTTCTCCTTGGATTGGAGAGTTCATGTTGTCTAGTTACCTATTGTGGTATCGTGCCTTGTGTGTTGTCGATAGGAGAGTGGCTCTTTGTGGGGGTCCGGCACACAAAGGGGCGCCAGGGTAACCTACCTAGAGTTTAATTAAGTGATAATCTAAATGAATTAATGGGGGGGATTTCACACTAATAAGATAAAGAATGTCTCTCATGAAGCAAGTGAATGATAAGGCTCGAGATGAGATGGGACGCATAGTTTTTCGTGAGGGTCCGGCGGCCGGTAGAGGCAAGCCAGGGTAACCCAGGATGGGGGTCCGGTAGCCTAGGAAGGTTGAGCCAGGGTAACTCATGGCAATTTATGCATGACACTCTTCCTATGTCGATAGTTAATCAGTTCTTGTGCGATGTTCATGTTAAGTGATATCGTGGTTGTAGTTGTTAAGTGACTTTGTGATTGTAGTTGTTAAGTGATATTGTGTATGTTGTGGTTAAGTGATTTAGTGATTTCTCTTTGGTTATTGTTGGAGGTAGTCTTTGATATTATGCCTTGAGTTTCATTGATGTTGTGAGTGTGACTAGTTGTAATTTGGAAAGGTGTTTTATTGTTATGTCCAGAAGTGATTTGTTGTTGTGCCCTTTGGATTTGTTGTTGTGAGTTTTCTAAGTGGTCTTTGATGTTGTCTTTTTGGAGTTAGTCTTTGTTATTGTTGGGCGTGCTTGGTCGGGGACCCTTCCTTGTCTACTCTCAGCACGGGGGTGGTTGGGTGGAACATGCTTCACACCCCATTGGGTTCCCTCTTCTGTTGCAGATGTATCTTTTACTTGCAGGGTTTGGCGAATGTTGATGATCCAGTGTCCTTATGTACCAGATAGTTGTATATACTCCTGATGTAATATATTCATTGATTTATTGTATCCCACGTGTGTGGGGATGACCTTGATGTGACTTGTATATGTAGTTATTGAGTTGTATTTCTAGTCAATTGTATTTTACTATCATTTGGATGTAATGTATATTCAAGCCATGTATTTATTCAGGATCATTTGTATAGTTGGTTATGTTGAGTTGTATCTATCGAAATATGTAACACTTTATATCTTTATAATTCCATGTATTGTCATATGTGCATATGTTATTAATATGGATATAGTTGATAGATATTTTAAATGATGAAGTGGGAATGAATAGATTTACGTAATTGATTAATTATGGTTATCTTAATTATTGTTGTTATGGGTTAGTGTAGTCATGTCACTTCGTGTACCCCATTGGAACTAGTTGTGCCTCATAATACATTGTTATGTTATAATACTTAAGTATGTTATTATATTCTTTTTAAAAAAAAAAAAATCCATTGTTATTAGTTCCTTTGGGGTTCGCACGGTGGGGCATTACAGGGAACATCATGCCTAATGTCTCCAGGAGAGGAAAAATCAAAGAAATATCACGTTCTCAAAGGAAATCAAACCCAATGACACCACTAAGAAAATGACACATAGCAAGAAGAAATAAAATTGCCCAATTAAACATGAGAAATTTTGAAAAATAATGTCAATGTATGCCCCCACTTTAAAGAAATTGCTAACACCATTGCTATGAGAAATCTACTTTAAAGTAGCCAATGAGGACAACATGAGAACTTATCCAGAAATCCCTATGCCAAGTTATATGTTCTTGAATGAAACTACATCATGAATAAAGGGTTGACCCCAAAATGTAATGCCAAACATAGAAAGAAAATCACATCACTTGTGAGCCAACTTAAGGCATGTCATCCACATCCCAAGATTTCTCTTATATATACATGGAAGGTGGTCAACTAGCCAAAAGAGACAATCAATAAGTGTCATACGAGGACAAGGCTACCTAACTCCTTGCCCCCACTTAGTGCAAGAAACAGATGAGCCAAGATGATTTATGAGAAACATGATAGAATGAAAATCAATATCAATTAGAGGAACTAGGTGCTTCAACACAAGGAAGAGAACCACAATCCTTAATATTTTTAATTTTATTACCCAAAGCCTTACATTCATTAGTATAATGACCATGAACTCCATGATATGCTCAAAATGAACTCTTGTTGTACCATTTATTTCATGTTTTTGGAGGGATAGATATCAAGTGATCTTGGAGGATTCTCAAACACATACTCTCTTGATAAATAGTAGGGGATATTTATTTTTTAGCATAAGTTGTCATACACACAATAGATGATAAGGCCTTAGATGAAGATGGAGATAGAGGTGATAAACCTAGATATTTCCTGAAAAGGTATGGTATAGAATTCACTTGTTCTCTATAATTTTGCTCCATTTTTTCATTGTATCCATGCTTATAAATGGGTTTGTATCCAAAAACACAACATCCTTCCAACTTAGGCAAAGGGGTTTTATTCTTTGGAGAAGAGTTGACTTCTTCATGAGAACAAAAATCCTTTGTAGGCTTCTTAAAGTTGTGCATCTTACTCTCATGAGGGATGGGAGTTGAAGGGCCGCCATCCCCATCATGAGGTGATGGTGTTGATGTGAAACAAAGTTGAGAACATGAAACACAAGGCTATTTAGGTGTATATTGTGAGATTTCATACTCTCCCATAAAGGAGGGCATAAAATCTAATGAATTCCAATTCTCACAAAAGCATGTGTCTAAAAATGTATACGACTCTTTGGATTTAGAGGGTGAGATTTTGGATTCTTCACTAAAAAAAGGCATAAAATCTAATGACCCCAATCGTCACTAAAGAGTTTTTTTGCAAGTGGAATAAAATTAGGATTAACATAAAATTTTATAGGTTCTAATTTTTAGATTAGAATGAATGTATTAGGGGAGTTGGAAGTGTTATGATCATGTTTAACTTGTGATTTATAATTTTTTTCATTTGCTTCAACCATGTATATCTTATTCTTGTATTCAAATTCCATCGCACAGTGAAGGGTGGATGGGACTCATTTCATAGCATGAATCCATGTACTCCCTAGGAGAGGGTTATATGAAAAAGGTCCTGGCATGATATGGATACGGGTAGGAAAAACTATAGGCCTGAGGAAATGTGATCATTCCTAATGGTTTCCTATTAACATTTTCAAATCCAAAAATATTAACATGATTGAGTTGAATAAGCTTCTTTTCCACACCGATTTTATCTAGGAGATCAATGCTACAAACATTAAGACCTGTTCCATTGTCTATAAGGGTACACCTAATTGCAATTACATTAGTAATAACCTTTATCATCAAACCTTCATTCTTATGTTGTCTCTCAAGCAAGGGTAATTCATGTTTAGAGAATGTGATTTCTTAATTTGTCACTTGCATACAATTAGAGGAGGTTTCTACATCATTCAATTTCACAGAAAATTTCATTTTATTCTTCTACAAAATTTCTTCAAGAATCCTATGGTGTGCAAGTGATAATTTTGCTAAAGACAAAAGGTGGATATTTATACAATGAACTTTCTTATCAAGATCATTCTCTTTTCCACTATGTGAAGGAAAACTAGGAGAAATAGGCAAGATAGGTTGAGGCAATGGAAATGAGGTAGGTATGTTTTTTTGTTATATATTATATGTGTGAGTAATGGTATTGTAATTTGGTTGTTACGAAACATTATTACCAAAAAAATTCCTTATAATGTTCAAGATAAATTTTGGAGGTAATGGGTTAGGTTGTTATATGACGGGAGGTGACTTAGGAGGCTCACTAATTAAAGGAGGCCCAATTTGTGTAGTCTTAACCTCAACTGAGTTAACTAAATAACCTTGTAATGAGGGGGGATCTAAAGTGAACTTAACATCTTCATCTATGCAATCCATCTTATTGTTTGATGAGACACATGTAGCATTAGAAGAGGGACAAAAAATATTCTCATGATGCTTAATGATTGGTTCTTCTAACACCAAAATACCTTCATCACAAATAGGAGAGGTATCAAGAGAAGAACAATTAGAATTATCATTATTTACTATGTGTGCATCCTTTTGCATGAAATTTTTAATGTATGATCTAGGTGAGATGAAGTCCTCAAGGGCTTCACATAACATGTCAAAGTCATCACAACTAGATTCACCATTTAGTTTTTATTTTGTTTTGTGTGATGTTTTTGAATTTGTTTTTTTGTTTTTTAATGAATTCCAAATGTAATCTAATCTTATCAAAATATGAAATAATGATAGAAATGAAAAAAAGGTACAATAATCTAATTCTATCCACAATTGAAACATGCACTTGAAATGTACCAAATATGAAGAGATTTCCAATAATAGCAATTCTGTAAACTAAAACAACTTAAAGACAACACCTAGAAACACAAATGACAAGATTTCAATGTTTCAAAATATAGATTTAGACCTAATCTAGGACTGATATGTCCAAGTGGGTGAATCTGTCCCAATTAGAGTTTCTGGAAGGTTAAAATAGTGAAAATCAAAGATCACATAATACTTATAAATTTGGAGAAGAAAACCAATACAACAACTAAATCGCCCAGGTAGGTGAATGAGTCTATGATTAGGGTTTTTAAACCAGATTCAAAAATTTTGAGCTGATTTTAAGGTTTCTAGGTTGTATGCTCAAATTATTGTTTGCAAGTACAATTTTCCAATGAAATTTAATGATGCAAAAATGCAAAAATGCAACCTATATGCACTTTTCACTAATGTGACATTTAGAAGCCCTAAATGCAATTCAACTAATTTAAATATAATGCAAAGTGAATGCAAACTAGATCTAGGACTTACAATGTTCTCCAAATAAAAATTCAAGGGTCCAAAGGTGAGTTCACCAAAATGAACAAAAGGGAAATATGGTTTCCACCTTTTAGGAGATGAAACTTGGACCTATTTCTCACTTTAGTTCATTAGGAAACCAAGATCCCTCAACCAAGTGACTCAATTGAGGGATGGACTAGGGGTTTCCTTGTGTGATTAGATGGGGATTCACTATTCAATGAATTTTTAAAGGATAAATGCAAAATATTATGCACAAAACCACATAAACTTGAAAAAATTAAAAAAATTGACAAACAACATGAAACAAAAAGTACTTGGAAGAATGGAGAGGTCAAAAATAAGGTTTAAAAACCTTATAAATATGTTGTTTTAAGGTGCACAGAGACTAATACACTAGGTTGGATGATTTAGTCCCACTCTAGGGTTTTAACAATAGGATATGGGATTCTCTGAGAGTTTATCAGAATCAATTAAACGGTGATCAAAAACTATAACCAGACTAATATGCCAAGTTGGGAATATGAGTCCTACTATAGTACTTTTTAGGATCTTTTTGAATCTTCCAAACCTAGATCTAACATTGATAAAAAAAAGTATCAAAAGGCTATATTAGGGACTAAATCACTAGGTTGGGTGAATGAGTCCTATTCACATAAATCTACAAGACACACATCATAATAGAGAGAAAAATGCTGAATTGTTAGTGGATGGGGGTCTACCTCAGTGAGACCTCATTGGAGTAATTAAACCTTGAAATTAATTGAAATAACATGAAGGAATGATGAATGAAAAAATGAATGTAACAACTCACCAAACCTTTTTGAAACCTTAGAGTGTAGACCTGTAACTTATATGAATTGGATTCAATGGATGTAGACCTTGATCATGAAACTTGATATCACTTCGAATGCTTGAACTTGGATCAAAAATGCTACATCAACATGTTAGCTCACACACACACATGATGCATGAATACCTTGACATGATGCTTGAACCTTGAATTGATGCTCCAAAATACTTGATATTAGCTCTTGAATGCTCTTTAATGCTCTCAATCTCATAAAATTTCCTTAGGAATTCTCTCTTGAAAATATTAGATGACTTGAAAACTTTCTAGGAGAAATCATGTGAAATAACCTTGTGTTTATACTTGTTTAAGCCTAATTTCTCAAATTACAACACTACAAGCTGACATGAGATATAGAATAATAAAATCCTACCAAGAATTTGATTTAAAATAGTTCTAGGTTAAAGAAGGACTCATATTCTAGGTTGGGTGTATGACTCCTAGAGGCATAAACCTAGCACACAAATTTTGAGAAGTGTCTTGTTCAATGTAACATTCAAAACCAAGCCTCAAGACCTAGGTGTGACCCATATACCCAAAGTGGCATATGAGTCCTTAATCCCTAGATCTAGAACACATAACCACAAACATTAGATTATGATTTTTCATTTATTAAGTGTTGGGATTATCCTCAAGAAAATGTATTTAATTAGGCTTATGGATGCAAAATAAGACCAATTAAGGCATAAATAAGCAAAATTTTAATTGAAAGGGCCCAAAACTTAATGTGAATATGTAAAACATATTACAACACCAAAGTAAGGCATCACTTAGCTCATGTTATCAATTATTCCCAAATTAGGTGAGGAAAAGGGATATTTTTTGTCACTACAATAACATTCACATAGCATGTGGGATCAACTAGAACACTTTCACAATCTTCTCGTTGATGTGATCGAGAATGTACAGATGAGTAGGCTCTCTATTCAATTAATAGGCAGGTCATGTGATGTGAAATTTATAGTGGGTGATCCATTCTCAAGAAACATAGGAGGAATATGGAGATGCATAAAAGAGGCCATTTTTACGTATTTTGAAATGACTTCCTCAAGATACCCCAAAGGTTCAACAATCAAATGATGATCTATCTATATTTTGCTTCATAATGCCTAGGCATCCTTCTAACTACATTGCTAGGGGTAATAGGTTGGGTTGCAAGGCTATGCATCCTACAACACACCTAGAATACGAGAGAATGTTCCTTCAACACTACAAAATGGAACCAAAATAGTTCATGTTAGGTTCACCAAAATGTAGAGGAGGGGGACCAGTTGCTCCAAGACCCTAGGTCATAGGAGGGTCTTGAGCAACAAGCTACCCTGATCTACCTCAATCTTGCTAAGTGATTTGGAAAGGTTAAGAGATTAAGGTCAAAAATGAAGAGAAATTTGGTTACTACTCTCTATCTTCTAACCCAAATGTTTTAGGGGGTAAAACAAACTAATTTCTAGAGTTCAATTTGTGACTCATACAACTCACTTCTTGAGGATGGTAGCATAGGACACAAACTCCAATACAGAACGTTGGTGTCTCAGTGGGGCACTAGCATTCATACACATAGAGAGTGAGAGGAATAGATAAAAATACTATGAAAAAATCTAATAGATTGAATGATATATTTTATGCTATAAAAAAATGTAAAGAAATTATAGAAATGAAGTACAATGAGAAGAATAATTTAACTAGTCTATCTTCAAATCGACAAAGAAGGATAAGAAAGCAATACTGAACTTCCTACAACTTGATTCTTTGAGCAGTTCCCATTGGGAAGTACCTACATACACAAGACCAAGGAAAATTTTGGGGTTATTTTAAGAGGACTGCCCCAATTAGTCCCTCGCTTTAGTGTTTGAACCACCTCCACTGATCATCAGATAGCAACCATGTAGAAAATGATAAAGAAAATGTATTGGAAATGCAATCACCAAGCAATACACAAAACACAATATTCTACTACGTAAGTATGATGATACAAAATTGAGTGCTAATGGTTGGTATCACCTTCTCACCCATGTTCTCTCAAGAAAAGTAGAGGAAGTTGTGAGCTTACAAGTTCTCCAAAAAAAATTCACAATGAATAGAGTGGAGAAGCCAAGAGATCAGCAACTTGTAGCTACAATGGAAGTAGTGAAGCTTGAAAGTGTGTGAGTGTCTAGATTGAATCCAAGAGTGAGTTCCTTCAATAAAATAGAGTGAATTAATTATTTAGAAATTTGAAGGTAAAATGGAGGTTAAAGGAGGAATTTTGCATCAATCAAGGGGCAAGGAGACATTACAATTTTGTTCCATAGAAAAATGGATCATTGACATTTTCATGGTTATATAGGTCTTTCTCTTGTGATGTTTAACTTATCTTGATTTGATTTAATGTTGCAATGTAACTTATGCATTCGCATTAGGTCCTAAACATTCAAATTATGACATCTTGTGAAGGTTCTATGAAGTGTTGTAACACATTTCTACACTTTTCTAGACTCTTTTCATTACAATTCACCTAAAAAACACCTTTTCATCACTTATCAAGTCCTATTCTAAAGTGTTGTAAATTCTTGTAACAAGATTTCATGATTTTCTAGGCTTTTTATCACTATTTACACCTTTCTTATGCTTTATATGACCCCTTTATGCACTCATAAGACTTAATTAAGTGTTACTTTGAATGTAAACCTGATAAACAACATTAAATGCAAGTTAATTCCTAACACCCACTTACAAGCCCAAGGTGGGAACCATTCACCATGGGTGGCAAATGAGTTTCTCTTGGCTCCAAATTCAAAATAATTCAAAATTCCTTTCAGTTTTTTATTCAAAAAGACCTTATCTTGGCCTATGATGAGGTATTATTGGATTATTAGGGCATAAGTGTATAAATAAGTTTTTTTCTTCTCATTTCAACCCCCATTCATTCATCCCATTCATCCCATTCTCTCATTTACCATCAATTTCATTCAATCCATCGAAGCATCATTCAATCAAGCAATCATCAAGCATCTTGGAGTAGCCATTGACATATCTTTAAACTGAACTTCAACAAGGTTTTTGGTGAGTTTTGGACATTTTCATGTTGTTTATTCATCATTCCTTTGCTCATTTAATTTCATTTCTTTATTAAGGGTTTGATTACCAAAGTGGGATTTGACCAAGGCAAATCCCTATACTCTAACCCTTAACCATTTTCCCCATTTTGCATGTGTGTTTGCAGACTTTTGTAGGCATATTTTTCAAGCAATTAGGTGTTGAAAAGTCGACAAGTCAAAAAAGTGTTTCAAGTCAACTAAACCCTATTTCAAGCTTGGAGACAACCTATGGTTAGTTTTATGCAGATTTGACTCTGTCAACCCGACAAGCAGACGAGTGTAGATCTAGAACTACAAAATTGACCTTTGATTTTACAAATTTTTGGAGGAGGACGGATTCACCATCAATGGTGAATGAGTCCCACATGAGGGCTAAAAAAGTTTATTTTTTCATAATCCAATTCTCAACTATCAAAAAGTAGTTTTAGGTGTTTTTTTTAGTAGCATGATTGATTCACCATTAGGGGTGAATGAGTCTCACTAGTGATTTACAATGATTTATTCTATTTTTTAAATCCTTCTAGATTCAACATCCAATTCCTAGGTGCATCTATTTAGGCTCTTCCAGATCTATTTGTGTTTGTTGATGTTTTTAGTTCATTGTTGCAAATATCACAGTGTTTTCAAACATTGCACATTTCATTAGTTTTTCATTCATAATCAATCAATTTCATAGCTTAGTTTCATTTATATCATTGCATTTTGTCATAATTCCATCTTGAATTCACTTATTTTGAGTGAACTGCCTCAATTTTAGGGTTATATCTCTCTCATTTTAGGTGAAAGATCTTAAGAGTGTAAGAGAAGTCCATAATCACCCTCAAAATTGATGGTTCATTTTGGTGAACCTGCATATTGAACACATTATATTTTTTATTCCAATTACATCTTGCATCCTAGGTTCCTTTGCATCAGCATTTAATTAGGTTTTGTTTTGTTTTTGCATCCTAGGGTTTCTCAAATTGAATTAGTGAAAGAATCATATAGATTTCCTTTTTGCATATCAAATCATTAAAAAGATAAAAAATTGCATTTGCATCCTCATTCGGCATCTAAAAGCATTAAAATACATTTTAAATTTTCTAAAAAAATATTTAAAAAATCCATACCTTGACTCATTCGCCATCCTAGGAGAATCAGTTCAATTGCATTTTCTACATTGAAATTTTGGGCATTTCCATAGTATTTCCTGCATTTTTTTTTCTTGTTACTATCTTCTTGTTTCAATTTATAGAATTTCTATCATTAGCATTTTGTTATTCCTAGTTGCATTTGCATTCACCACACATTTTGTGGTACTTGTATGAGTTTTTGGTGCCCTATTGTTAATACTTTAGTAAGACAAAGTTCTAGACTCATGGCTTCCTGCAATAGCACTTTCGTTGTGGACCTTGGTATCTCAAGAGCTCCTACTCCTGGTATGGACAATGGTGCATTAAGCATGGATACTACCACTCATATGCATTTACCTCCACATCCAATGCATATTAACACACAAACTACTTCCATTCCACAATAAAAATTCATTAGTATTCATGAGGATTTTTCACATTTGCAACAAGATTTAAGTCTTGAAAACATTTCTACCACTGCTATACCTACCATAGAAAACCTTCATCGCTTGATTGAAAGTGACAATGGTTTAAAAGTTATGAAAAGAATTGTTGAAATATACAACATGTTCCTTCCACATACCAATCAACAAACATTGTTGTGATCCAAGGAGGATCTCACATTCCTCCTCCTTCAACCATAGCATCCATACCCACCTATACCACTCCTCAAGTTACACCAACCATGCAACATGTTAGTCATGTGACTCCTTCTTTCACTATTCCAACTAGCATTCTTATTTCTTCTATGGCATCGAATGTTCCATCTTCTACCTTCACTCCTCCTAGTGTCCCTTTCACTTCTCCTAACATTACATACACTCTATCACCATTCTCTCTTCCACCTCACACCACTTACATCAACCCCATCATTACACAACTCTTGAACACTGTTTCATCCATGCAACAACAAATATCCACCATTAGCCAAAGTCAAAATGCTCCATCCACATATCATGTCTGCAATAGCCCATTATCTTTAGAGATCTTACAAAAATAGATGCCACAGGGAATTGATATGCCTAGGTTTGAGAAGTACAGAGGTAAAGGAGACCCTACTAATCATTTTAATGCCTATACAAAATTGTACAGTGATTTTTTCCTTGACGATAAACTATTAGCCAAACTTTTTCCTAGGACCTTAAAGGACACTACATTGGAGTGGTTTCCAAACTTACCCAATCATTCAATCCGATCATTTAAAGAACTTGTGGATGTCTTTATAATTCATTTCCAAGTCCATATGACTCCCAAAAAGACAATGGCTTATTTAATGCGATGTAAACAAAATACAAATGAAAAATTAATTGATTTCATTTAATGTTATTAGTCATTGTATGCTCAATTTAATGTCAAGATTCTTGATTCACATCTTCAAAAGATGTTTATCAAAAAATTCACTCACCTTCAGGATAAGTTGACTATGATGAAATTTCCTTAATTCATGCATTTATGCACAACCCTTTGTGACTATCACAACTTGGTTACTATTCGTGATTCAAATTCCACTTCTAACTGAGCTGACAAGTATGAACAAAGAAACCAAAACAACGAACAAAACTTTAGAAAACAAAACAAAGGCTTCTTATAGTTCAATCTACCTCCTCCACAACCAACCCAACCTATTCTGAGTCAAGTGATAGCTGTTAAAGTAGCGGTTCCCTTTACCTATGGGGACTCAAAGAGAAAGTTTACCCCCTTACCTGATACTCTCCATAACACAATGAATCAACTACTCTAGCAACAAATAATCACTTTGCCTACTATTAAACCACTTGATACCACCAAGCCTTTACCACCCACCTTTAAACCAAATTATTATTGTCATTTTCATTTCCAAAATGGACATGACACTGAACAATGTAAGCATCTAAAACACTTATTTCAAGACCTCGTTGATTCTGGTCATTTGTCTATTATGGGTGTCAATGATCAAGGCAATAAGTCCATTGCAGCCCCTAATCATAATTTACAAATATTTACCAACCCTATGCCTAAACACAATGTTTCATTTGTCAAGGCTAGTGAACCTTCAAAAACTCATGTGATGAACATTGATTCAAATAATGAACAACATGATATCACTCCAAATGTTACCCAAGTTAATCCTATGGATGAACTTGTGGGTACGGTAGACATTGTCCCTCATAAGGCCCAACCAAAAAATCTCTTGATATTTCTTTTTCTTCTCATGATATACTTAAAAAGCTCCATGATGTTCCTCTTTACATAGCTAGCCGCATCTATGATAATCCCACCAATGGGATATTAATAATTCTCATCTGTGGTAAGAATGTGATCACGAAAGAATTTTTAGTATTAAACATGATCTCTATCAAGATGATTATAATAAATAAACCACATGGATTAAAACACATACTGGTTTTGTGTTCCCTATGATTGGATCGATCATACTCCCAATATAGATAGGACCCAAAACTTTGGATGTAACATTTTCTATTATTCCACAATCAGATCATTTTCATTTGTGGCTAGGTCATCCTTGGCTTCACTCAATGAAAGTTGTTCCTTTCGTTGTTCACAAATGTTTGATGTTTTCATAGGGGAATGAGATATTTAACATACACCATAGTGGATTTAATCCATTGTCCTTTAAAGGTAATTTTTCCTTGGAAGCCTTTTGGCCTAAACCTATGGAACCCATCACTCCTTGAAGAGACTTCTTTTTCATTACCTATCAAAAGTTCAAATCTAAATGAATAGTTGAATTGTCTCTTCATAACATGTCATTGTCCACTTCCGCTACTCCTATCCTAGATGATACCATGCTTCAGCTTGAGTCTGAACCTAAAAAAAATTCATCCTCATGAGAAACCAACCATATACACTTCCCCTTCATCGTATAAACGTCCAAGAGAAAATGAAACCAATCGTGTCATACCTCCTTGCATTAAACAAGTTTATAAAGCCAAAGAGAAATTGATTGACCCATCTTCTTTGGTTTATTCCCTTATTCCCCCTCAGAAAGAAAAGGAACCTATGGTGGATCAACCCACTCTTACACCTCAACAACTTCAACATAAAATTAAAAGAAACCATAATGCTAGGGAGTGTAGATGTCATCGCCATCTCCTTGCTTGCCAGATTTAAACTGAAAATAACAAATAAAATCAACCTCCACCTTTGACATAAGCAATAACTAATCACCCTACTCCTCTTGACCCTCCACAAGATAGTACAATACAACAATCCCAACAAAATGATCAGATACAACAACTACAACTCCTGATACATCCTTCATTATAAATTACTCAACCTAGATGATGAGGAGGAGGACGAGATCACTAAAATCGATGAAGAAGTTCATAACAATTTAAATTCCTTATTTTCATCATCCATGAGCTTAAATGATAAATCTACTACACCAAGTGAAGAACCTAGCACTTCCCCTAGTTTGGCACTTGCAATTCTTCCTTTGGACAGTCAACCTCCCTCACAATATACTAAACATGATTGGGAGGAAAATGACTTGTTAGATTGCTAACTTGGATTCACCTTGCTAGCGTTTTCCATTTTCCTTTTCTTTAGTGTCCTTTTATGTTTGTATCATGTTTCCCCATAATGTGTGTTTGATGTTCTCTCTCTCTTTGTGCACTTCCTATTTTTGTACCTCTATTTTTCTATATGCAGTACATTTTTCATTTTCTTTTTTGATTTTTTTTTGTGTTTTCCTTTTATGGATAACACAAAGTGTTGAGATGCCCTATGTCTCTTCCATGTTGACCCAAAAGTTCCTTTTCCTTTTTTATCTTTTCTTGTTTTTTTCCTTTTGGGGATGATGCAAGGCATTGAGACCAAAATGTCTCCTTCATGTTGACCCAAAATATTTTACTTTTCTTTTTCCTTTTTGTTTTATTTTCACTTTTGTTTTCCTTTTGGGGAAAATACAAAGCGTTGAGACCGCAATGTCTCTTCCAATTTCACCCAAAATGAATTTTTTTTTATCTTGATTTTGCTCTCTTTGTGTCATTCTTCCAGTTCTATGTGCTTTGGATAATGATGATAGTTATGAGCTCATTCATAAAAACATTACAACAACAAACATACTGACACCAAATCCATAGATCCCTTATGTGTTTGGTGTGTTCATTCCTAGGGGGAAACCTCCCTTTCTTTTGTTTTCTTTTTCATTTACACAAAGCAACCTAGCTTAGAAACATATGACTTGGCATGGGGGCTTTCCAAGTTGGCTCTCCTGTCTAATTTTCTTTTTGCATCTTTCCTTTACTACTTTAAAGTAATTTTTCACAAAACAGTGTGTAGTAATTCCTTTAAAGTGGGGGCCATACATTGGCATCATTTCATTCACATTCTTGGTTCTTAGTGCAGCCTTGTCACTTCATATGATGCCTTTGTCACTTTATGGATGACATTGGGTATGATGTCCTTCATAAGTGCGATCTATCTTAGCATATTACATTCCTCTTAGTGGCCTGATGTGATGCACTGCATCCCCTAAGTTGTGAATATATTATTCTTTTATTGGTCCTCTCTTAGAGACATTGGACACAATGCTCCCTAAGTGACAGACCATGCATGAACTTAACAAGACTCCTTTGAATATATTTTTCATTTTTTCATTTTAAATTTTACATATTTGCCACCTTGCATAACACAATGTGCATTTCGGTGGTACCTTTTCATTTGTTCATGAGTTCTAAGCATACGAATCTTTTCTTGTCTCATGAAGCACAAACCAATCTTTTCCTTTGTGCCACCTTTTTCAAGTTATTAGGTGGAATAACTTTGATATGGTTGAGACAGAAGCCCATTCCACAACACCACTTTCCCCATAGCCACCTATGTGTTTGTGAGTGTATACCAACTAGTGTATGTATTTCACCTTTTGGTTCTTCTCACCTGGCATACCACCATGCATTTTGTCACCTCATAGTGAGTATGCATTTTCTTTTTCGAACAAACAGCCTAGATCTAATTCGCAACTACCTAAACAAATGATTGAAGCTTGATCTAACTTTTTCCTTTCATATATCTTCTCTTTCTCTCTATTTCACATGTGTTCCTTTGTTATTATGTTTAGCTTGCCATGGAATCTTCATCCTAGGGGCTTGATCATCCCTCTTGATCATTGTCATTTCATCTTGCTAACATAAGTACATTTGGATCCTTCTCAATATGCATGGCTACTTTAGTGTCAGTTTGAAGCAAGTTCATCCTCTCACTAAAGTGGGGTCTAAATGTAACATATAAAAATGGATCATTGGCATTTTGATGGTTATTTAGGTCTTTCTCCTATGATGTTTGACTTATCATGCTTTGATTTAATGATGCAATGTAACTTATGCATTTACATTAGGTCCTAAAAATTCAAATTATGATGTCTTGTGAAGGTGTTGTGAAGTGTTGTAACACATTTCTACACTTTTCTAGACTCTTTTCATTACAATTCACCTAAAAATCACCTTTTCATCACTTATAAAGTCCTATTATAAAGTGTTGAAAAGTATTGTAACAAGATTTCACGCTTTTCTAGGATTGTTATTACTATTTACACCTTTCTTATGCTTTATATGACCCCTTTATGCACTCATAAGACTTAATTAAGTGTATTTTTTGATGTAAACTAGACAAACAACATTAAATGCAAGTTAATTCCTAACACCTACTTGCAAACCCAACGTGGGACCCATTCACCATATGTGGCGAATGATTCCCTCTTGGCTCCAAATTCAAAATAATTCAAAATTCCTTTCGGGTTTTTATTCAAAAATACCTTATGTCGGTCTGCAATGAGGTATTATTGGATTATTAGGGAATAAGTGTGTATAAATAAGTGTTTTTCTTCTCAATATAGCCCCCATTCATTCATCCCATTCATCTCATTCACTCATTTACCATCAATTGCATTCAATCCATCAAAGCACCATTCAATCAAGCAATCATCAAGCACCTTCGAGCAACCATTGACATATCTTTAAACTTCTTCAACAAGGTTTTTGTTGAGTTTAGGACATTTGAATGTTATTTATTCATCATTCCTTTCTCATTTCATTTCATTTCTTTATTAAGGGTTTGATTACCAAAGTGGGATTTGACCAAGGAAAATCCCTATACTCTAACCCTTAAGCATTTTCCCCCTTTTGCATGTGCGTTTGCAGAATTTTGCATGCAAATATTTCAAGCAATTAGGTGTTGAAAAATGGGCAAAAAGTCAAAAAAGTGTTTCAAGTCAGCTAAACCCTATTTCAAGCTTGGATACAACCTATAGCTAGTTTTCTATAGATTTTACTCCATCAACCCAGCAAGAAGACAAGTGCAAATATGGAACTACAAAATTGACCTTTGATTTTATGGATTTTTGGAGGAGGACCAATTCACCATCAGTGGTAAATGAGTCCCACCTGAGGGTGAAAATTTTGACTTTGTCATAATCTAATTTTTGACTGTAAGAAAGCAGTTTTAGGTGTTTTTGTTAGTAGTAGGATTGATTTTCCATCAGTGGAAAATTAGTCCCACTAGTGATTTCCAGTGATTTCTACAAATTTTTAGAGCATTCTAGATTCAACATCCTATTCCCAGGTGCACTTTTTTCAGCCTCTTTCAATTTTGTTTGTGTTTGTTTATGTTTTTAGTTCATTCTTGCAAACATCACTTTGTTCTCAAACATTGCACATTTCATTAGTTTTGCATTCATAATCAATCAATTCCATAGCTTAGTTGCATTTAGATCATTGTATTTAGTCATAATTCCATCTTTCATTTCCTTAGCTTGAATGAACCACCTCAATTTTAGGGTTTTATGTCTCCTTTTAGGTGGAAGATCCTAACAGTGTAAGAGAAGTCCATAGTCACCCCCAAAATTGATGGTTCATGTTCACATCCAATGGAAGAACATAATGCCTTTGAAAATTCTAGAGGTAAGAACATGTCAAGATGGTAGTGCAGTGTGCCCACATCCCTAACAAAATTCCTCCACTGAAACATAAACAGGCTACCGAGTGGATGAGGAGAGGTGGAAGATGTCAAGTTTACATAATAGAAATTACATTTTTCTAAGGTAAAGGGTATGAAAGTGGGGAATTTATGAGGGGTGCAAATTCATGCCATTACAACCCCTCCACCACCTCACTTCCACTCACTATGCATTCTATTCTACTAAACTCTTTCACTCCTGTCACTCTACATAAAACCCTACACTTGTTTGCACTCACCTACTAAACTTCAAGCAACCACAATGGCCTCACATATTCTTGTAGATATCTCCTAGAAGCCAAGGCCAAAGTATAAATTATTTCCCTACAAAGAGATAGAGACAGGCCTATAAAGAGAATTGTTAAAATTTCCCATCAAAGTGATCTACATAGAATATATCAAAAAATGCATCCGCACACCCCTCACAGAGATCGCCCATACAAAGTTTGAAATCCTAAGGCTTAGTCTCCTACAAAAAGGAACACAATAGTATCTATTGCAGTACAAGAATATAACAAAGAAATGACTAGATGTGTGGAAAGAATTCCCATATTTCATTAGACAAGAATAGTGGGTCTAGATAATCTTGAGTATATTCCATGATGAGTACCTCTATCTAGACCAAACATACCAAATTACAAAGGATGTTATCCAATTAGTGATAATAATTTTGGATTAGAGGCATGTCCCACAAAAGAAGGAAATTAAGAATTTATAGGCCCTATGACTTATAGGAGGAACCTATGATGATCAAAGCTCAGATATTATAAATATTACCAACCTTGTGGTCAAATATTCCACCATGGGCATAGCTTATAAATTCTACTATACTAACTAGGAAGAATTGGCTACTGCAACCACCATTTACATGGTGCATAAAATGGTCATGAAAGGAAAGGATGTACATATTTTTGAGGTGTTGTGGTAGGAGATCCACTAAATAATCTAACGCACCAAACAATCCCATTTTCAATTCAGGTATGGTACTCTGTTAATTTTTCTCACCTTCTATTTCTCGAAGAAGATACTAGGGTTTGTGGGGAAAATATAAGATTCAACCTATTTAGTGGTTACCAAAATACAAGACCATGTAAAATATTTCCAAGATGCCACTTCATTTACTGAAACATACTAGGGGTTTTTCAAATACCTACAACAAAATCTCTAGGCTAGGGAATGCATCTCATATGAGGTGGTTTTCCAATACATTAAAGACAGTATTTCTCGTAGATAAAGATTAAACATTAATGAAAGATATTTTCCTAGGACATCATGGATACCCTAGCTTCCCCATGAGGTAACTAATATAGAAATTCATAATTATGCCTCCATACTCCTTAGCTACCCAAAAGATCTTCAAGCTAAAAAAAATTCCACTTACTCGGAATAAATGAAAAACATGGAAAAGAAGAAGGTTGAGGGAAATTTTCACAAAAATAAGAAGAAGCTACATGAAAAATGGGGTTTTCAAAAACTAGAGCTAGAGGAGCATATCATGTCATGCCCCCCACATTATAGGAATTTCTACACACCATTCTATGAGAAATTACTTTAAAGTAGAGAAGGAAAAATGCAAAAAGAAAAACAAGACATGAGAGCCAACTCAGAAATCCCCTATGCCATGTCATACGTTTCTAAGTAAGGTTGCTTCATGTAAAAGAAAAAGAAAACAAAAGAGGAGGGTTTCCCCCTGGAAAGGACATACCAAACACATAAGGGATCTATGGATTTGGGGTTAGTATGTTCATTGCTGCAATGTTTTTATTAAAGAGCTTGGAACTATCATCATTCTCCAAAACACATAAAACTGGAAGAATGACACAAAGAGAGTGAAAAAAAAATCTGTTTTGGGTCAACATGGAAGAAACATTGTAGTCTCAATGCTTTGCATCATGCCCAAAAGGAAACACAAGCGAAAGGAAAATGAAAAGGAAAGAGAAAAGGAAAAGCTTTTGGGTGTTTGCAGAATTTTGTATGCAGATTTTTCAAGCAATTAGGTGTTGAAAAATGGACAAAAAGTCAAAAAAGTGTTTCAAGTCAACTAAACCTTATTTCAAGCTTGGATACAACCTATAGTCAGTTTTCTATAGATTTTACTCCATCAACCCAACAAGAAGACAAGTGCAAATCTGGAACTACAAAATTGACCTTTGATTTTATGGATTTTTGGAGGAGGATTGATTCACCATTAGTGGAAAATGAGTCCCACCTAAGGGATGAAAAAGTTGAGTTTTTTAGAATCTAGTTCCTGACTGTCGAAAAGCAGTTTTAGTTGTTTTTGTTAGTAGCAGGATTGATTTGCCATCAGTGGAAAATTAGTCCCACTAGTGATTTCCAGGGATTTCTACCAATTTTCAGAGCATTCTAGATTCAACATCCAATTCCCAGGTGCACTTTGTTCAGCCTCTTTCAATTTTGTTTGTGTTTGTTTATGTTTTTAGTTAATTCTTGCAAACATCATTGTGTTCTCAAACATTACACATTTCATTAGTTTTACATTCATAATCAATCAATTCCATAGCTTAGTTTCATTTAGATCATTGGATTTAGTCATAATTCCATCTTTCATACCTCAATTTAAGGGTTTTATCTCTCCTTTTAGGAGCTAGATCCTAACAGTGTAAGAGAAGTCCATAGTCACCCCAAAAATTGATGGTTCATGTTCACATCCAATGGAAGAACATAATGCCTTTGAAAATTCTAGAGGTAAGAATCATGTCAGGATGGTAGTGTAGTGTGCCCACATCCCTAACAAAATTCCTCCACTGAAACATAAACAAGCTACCGAGTGGACGAGGAGAGGTGGCAGATGTCAAGTTTACATAATAGAAATTACATTTTTCAAAGGTAAAGGGTATTAAAGTGGGGAATTTATGAGGGGTGCAAATTCATGCCATTACAACCCCTCCACTACCTCACTTCCACTCACTATGCATTCTATTCTACTAAACTCTTCCACTCTTGCCACTCTACATAAAACCCTACACTTGTTTGCACTCACCTACTAAACTTCAAGCAACCACAATGGCCTCACCTATTCTCGTAGATATCTCCTAGAAGCCAAGGCCAAAGTATAAATTATTTCACTACAAAGAGATAGAGACAGGCCTATAAAGAGAATTGTTAAAATTTCCCATCAAAGTGATCTACATAGAACATATCAAAAAATTCATCCACACACCCCTCACAGAGATCGCCCATACAAAGTTTGAAATCCTAAGGCTTAGTCTCCTACAAAAAGGAACACAATAGTATCTATTGCAGTACAAGAATATAACAAAGAAATGACTAGATGTGTGGAAAGAATTCCCATATTTCATTAGACAAGAATATTGAGTCTAGATAATCTCGAGTATATTCCATGATGAGTACTTCTATTTGGACCAACCATACTGAATTACAAAGGATGTTATCCAATTAGTGATAAGAATTTTGGATTAGAGGGATGTCCCACCAAAGAAGGAAATTAAGAATTTATAGGCCCTATGACTTATAGGAGGAACCTGTGATGATCAAAGCTTAGATATTATAAATATTACCAACCTTGTGGTCAAATATTCCACCATGGGCATAGCTTATAAATTATACTATACTAACTAGGAAGAATTGGCTACTGCAACCACCATTTACATGGTGCATAAAATGGTCATGAAAGGAAAGGATGTATATCTTTTTGAGGTGTTGTGGTAGGAGCTCCACAAAAAAATATAACGCACCAAACAATCCCATTTTCAATTCAGGTATGGTACTCTATTAATTTTTCTCACCTTTTATTTCTCGAAGAAGATACTAGGGTTTGTGGGGAAAATATAAGATTCAACCTATTTAGTGGTGACCCAAATCCAAGACCATGTAAAATATTTCCAAGATGCCACTTCATTTATTGAAAAATACTAGGGGTTTTTCAAATACCTACAACAAAATATCTAGGCTAGGGAATGCATCTCATATAAGGTGGTTTGCCAATACATTAAAGACATAGTCTTTCTTGTAGATAAAGATTAAACATTAATGAAAGATATTTTCCTAGGACATCATGGATACCCTAGCTTCCCCATGAGGTAACTGATATAGAAATTCATAATTATGCCTCCATACTCCTTAGTTACCCAAAATATCCTCAAGCTAAAAAATTTACCACTTACTCGGAATACATGAAAACATGGAAAAGAAGAAGGTTGAGGGAAATTTTCACAAAAATAAGAAGAAGCTACATGAAAAATGGGGTTTTCCAAAACTAGAGCTAGAGGAGTAGATCATGTCATGGCACCCCACCTACAGAACCTTCACAAGGAAAGAGTAGTCGACCAAGGAAGAGGAGAATCATGAACAACCCTCCCCAAAAGGAACCATCAGAGGATAAAGCTATAGAGGCTCTTTTGCAAATAAGTATAGAAAATATCCTAAGTGAAGAAAGGAGAAGAAACGTGGGGAAGTTTCTCTACAAATAGTGGATGTTGAAGAAAAATATAAAACAATACCACTTCCATTTTGGAGACTAAAAATATCCTTGAATTCTCTCTACTAATATTTGAGGATCAACTATATAGTGGTTTGTTTCAAAAGGAAGTAATGGAAATGACACTGTAGAGGTACCCAAAAATGGTGGGCCCAAACCAACAAATTATAGAGAGGGAAATTAATAGATATATGATAGCCTCAAA
>VDFB02103612.1:0-28758 GCA_007258455.2 Sequoia sempervirens | reverse complement strand
GAAAGTCAACAAGGTCAAACATTTTCATCCTTCTCCAAGGCCAAAATGCGCCCAAACTGGGCCATGTCAAGACAAAACGTGGAAGGTGAAGAGTCACCCAAGGATGTTGGAGAGTTCATCCACCAGCAGGGGTGAAATGCGCCCAAGGTTGCAAGGGGTCAACAAAAGTCAAAGTTTTTATCCTTCATCACATGCAAAATGCGCCCAACTTGCAAGCTTGTCCTCCTCACCCTCCTAAATGCGCCCAAATGAGCTCACATGAAGACAAAAAACGGAAGTTGAAAAGTCACATGAAGGCATTTGCAAGTTCGTCCTCCTCCTACAAGGAAATGCGCCCATGTTTGAATGGTAAATGGTGAATACAAGGGGTAAATAAGGTGAAAAGTGTTACCTAGCATGGTGAAGGCTTGTACGTTATCCTCCTCCACACTTAAAATGCGCCCAAGGTGGTGGGCCTTAGATAAATTTTGCTAGGCGTTGGAATTTCCTCTCAAAGTGTGATATGCGCCTAAGGTTATAGGTGTTGGAGATTTTTTTTTCTAAGGCGTTGGAGGTGTTAAGTGTGAAGTGTGCGCCTAGAGCAAGGGAGTTATAAGGCGTGGAAAATATTTCAAGGTGTTAAGTGTGAAGTGTGCGCCTAGGGAGTTATATGGTGATTTTAAAAAAAATCTTATAGGCGTTGAAATGTTTTGAAGTATGCTAGGCGCCTCAGGGAGAAAATAAAATGTTTGCTAAGTGTTGAAAAAATTCTCTAAGGCGTTGGACTTTTGAATAAATATTTTCCAAGTGTGAAGTGATACGGGATGAAGTGAGAATAAAATGTACAAGGCGTGCCGGGAATATAAAATTTTCCAAATGAAGTTGATAGAAATTTCTCTCCACTGGCAAATGAAATAAAAAATTTTCTAAGGCAAGTTCTCAAAATGCAAGAGATGATTTAAATATTTTCTAAGGCAAAATTATTTTCCTTGGAAAATATGCCTAGAACTCAATTGATAAAATTTTCCGAGGCGAGCAACTTTTCTCAGTGATAAAATCCAGAGATGATGATATTGCAAGGAGATTCAATTTTCTTCAAGAAGTCAGAGCAACACAGAGTGATCACAGGCGAAGAACGAGTTTAAATGATGAAATTGATATTTTTTCTAAGGTTCAAAATTGATAAATTAAATGAACCCGTTCGTTGGGTACCCATGGATTCGAGGTGTTCTAACGAAAATTTGCTTCTGGGTACTGGACATTCGTGATGATGAATGAATTTCTAAATCTTTCAAGCTTCGCCAACACTTTTTCAGTGAAGAATTTAATCAGTGCTTGAATTGTGAATTTTCCTAAGGGAGAATTTTAAATTTTCTAAGGCAAAAATGAATGAAATGAGTTTTCAAGTGAATTTTCTTCAAGCGATGAATCTGAAGGGAGTTCCCTAGGTAAGTTGTTTAAATTCTTCGAGGATGAATTTTCCAGAGCAGATGATGAAGTTTAAAATTCGAATTCAAGTAACAGAACTCCGGCTGGTGAGTTAAAAGACGATGAATTAAATTAAATTTTCGAAAGTAAAATCCAGAACGCCAGTCAAAGTCAAGTTTCTAGAAGAATAATATTCCCGACGACTGGAGACAAGTGTCAGAAACATCAGAGAGGGAAAATTCGAATTCTTGAAGTGGAGTAGTGGAGTTTAATGGCACTGGCTAAAAATAACGTCTTCTAGAATTTGAATTCTGGCTATAAAATGGAGAGGTTTTTCATTTGTTTTCACAACTGGAGAAGTCGAACTTGCTCTGAGAGTGAAGTATTGCAGCGAACTGTTGCTTGGAGAATTTAAAATTCGATTTTTGCTGAAGAGGTGCGCCATTGCTGAAGTAGAAGAAGGTACGCCTTGAGCCACTGAGAAGTATTTTGCTGAAGCTTAGGTTGCTGAGAGTTGAAGAGGACGTCTTAAGTGTTTGAGGAGGTACGACTTTGCTAGTGGCTGAAATCTGATTCATTAAGGTAAGTACGCCGATTGCTAGGAATTTGGATTCAAACTTGCTTATCTTAATTGAGCTTAGTGAAGTAAAACGCCATTGCTGGAGTAGAATTGAAAGAGACGCCTTGTTGAGAACTCAAAAATACGAAAGTGCTAGTTTGTGAGATTGCTAGTTGATAGTCTGAAGTGCAAAGTTAAGAAGTTCGCTATGTGCTGATTGCTGGTTTGAAGTGCAAGGATATAGAAGTTTAAAAATTGCTGATTGCTGGTTATCAAGAAATCCGTTCTAAGTGTCGGAATTTGAACTTATTCAAGAGAAGAGGCTGAGGTTTGCAAACATGAAAGATATTGCAGCTTCTAGAATACAACTGCAGCCCCTATATCATGTCTTATTTTATTAAATCTGATTGCTGATGAAATGTCTGTTATGTTGCAGATGGCTGAAGCGAGGACAACCGGAAAGGACAATGGTGCCTCCAGACAGGCTACGATCAAGAAGCTGAGCAAGACATTCATGCCGGAGACGAAGTTTATTTCAAAGTTGAGCAAGTTGACGGACACGAACTTGGGCTCTGTCAACCTGGAAACATTCAAGAACAGGCTATCTGGAATTGGAAGTCATCGGGCTTCGGTCACTTCGCACAACATCGTCCTGGGCGGGTTGTATGCACCGCTGGTTTTCCACCGCTATTCAGTGTTCGAGTTGGATTATGGAGTGCCTAACGCTAATGAAAGAACACCGGTCGATCACGACACCAGATGGCCAAGTACTTGCCAATCTCACTCCGGCAGCCATTGGTGAAGCTTTTGGGATCCCGGTGCATAGAAACATGATCTACAAGTCCAGGGAGCGAGCGGAGCGTATGTATGCTTCTGCCTTTGAACGATGCATGGACACTATTAACACTCACTGGATGAGCACTCCGAAGCCGTCTCGTACGAAGTTGCCGAAACAGATCATAGCAGAGGACCTGAAACAAGAATATTGTGATCTTATCATGTTGCTGAGCAGGGTTGGTGGATGCCCACAGTCTTATATTTTTGAGCCGTGGATGTTTTATTACATCAACCTGGTGTTAGAAGGCAAGGATTATGTCAATTGGGCTGAGATGATTAGTGATAATATACATGAGCAGCTCCTGAGTTTGCGGAGGACAAAGACATTTTACATGAGTTCCTATCTCATTTACATGTTGGCACGGATGACGAGGTACAGGGGGATTTCTTACAAGGAACCCATCGGTTGTGGCTCTCACCAATTCAAAATTCATGAGGCGTGTACGCAGTTGCACCTTTCGAGCACAACCCATTACAAACGTGTCAATGATTCATTCACCATGTACATCACGAGGCTGCTTCAGGAGAGGTTACAGTGCAGAATCTCTAGAAATGCCCAGGAGCTCATTGAAAGGTATGGGTGCTGGTTCATACAGTTTCCAAGATTTTCATACATTAGGCTGCAAGGATTTTCTTCATACCCTTATAGGCTGCCTAAGTACCCAACAGATAAAATAATAATGCTAGAGATAGCTAGACAGTTGCTAGCTTTTGACAAAATCCAGAAGAAGAAGAAGAAAGGAGGGATAGAGTTTCCGGTTGTGATGGGCAACTCGGATGAGGTTTGTCCTTCGATACAGGCATGTAGAGAAGCTGAAAGTGAGCTTCAATTCTATCATTTCTCATATCACACAAGTAGACAACACTATGACCCGCACCATAACATCAACTGGGTGTTGTCAGAGGAATTCAAACACAAGGCCACCATTGAGGATTATTGGGTTGATGCAATTGATGAGATTGAAGTGAGAAAGAGGATGTTCTCTAGATTGCCGATTACTCTGATCAGGGAGTGTGAGGTAGTTCCGGTTCGACCAAAGCACGAGGACATGCATGTTAACGTCCCACGGATCTGACCTCCATGATCAGTCGAGTCTCAGGTTGCCGCATCTTGGATACTCTCTCTATCCCCGTTGCGACATTCACCTGCATACCATAGGCTTAGTGAGCAGATTGGAAAGGCAGGTCAATTGCTTTGGATCTCTACAACTTGGATGGGAGATCACAGACGCACCACAGAAGGGGAAGAAACAGATCACAAGGGGACCGTGAGTCCGTAAGGGAAAGAATTAGTTCTCGCCTGTGAGCCTCCACGAAGTCACAAGAGGCAGCACTTTGGAGACAGCTCCAAGCATGCTGTGAGGTGTCTTCTATTTGCTGATCGTAGGGTTGGTGCGAATCGCACCGGGTAGCGGGGCTGTGATGATATTCACCACCTGAGGGGAGTCGACTGGCCAGAGCTACCGTACCAAGTAGGGCTGGGATCGCCAGATCGCCAGGATGATGAGGGACCATTACCGACCCCTCAATTTCCCCAGCGTGAGATAGAGGCGCTATGAATGATGGCTTAATTTATGATGATATAGTGTCGTGACACTCAGCCACTGAGGACTCCATGAGCCTCATGTATCGAGGAAGAAGTGGAACAGGTTAGAGAAGTCGAGGCACAGGAGCAGCGGCCTTTCGATATACTATATGAGGTGCCCGATTGGCTTAGAGACAGAATGCGAAGAAGCCCGAGTGAGGAGATTGATCCGGCAGTTGAGATGGAAGAGTTCTTGAACCGGATCAGTGCTCCCCCGCCGAAGAAGAAGGCAAGAAAATTTTCGAAGATCTCCACAGATGAGGATGGCTCTCGCACCCTTCACGTTGCTGTCCCACGAGTCGAGTGTGACCGGAATGAAGCAGCTCCGGAAAACTATGTGGTCACCACTCTTGATTTGGGACGCCCTACTGGTGCTCAGATTGTTGAGGAGTGTGATAACTCCTACCTTGCCCTCAAGGACAGATTGTTCAAGAAAGAAGGAAAATACAAGAAGTTGAAACGAGAACACAAGGCATTAATTGGATATGTTCAGCAGTTGTCTCGTTCTCGAGGGCAGGATGTACCAGTGATAGAGCCTCCAGCGGATATTCCTAGAGAGTCGATCAGCGGATTGATAGAATTGGGGAGGATGGCACAGGAGGCAGACAAATGGGTCACAGGGGTTCGTACGGAGACAGAGAAATTCATGGAGGACCTATCCTTTGCTTTTCAGCAGGCCTCTTCTATTTTGACACGGATGGACGCGGTGGATCATGCTTGGGGCGATGCCTCTATCTATCAGAGTAAGGTGATCCAGCGTCTTGAGGCGTTGAGGCATGTGCCATTGCAGTTGCTGATTGATGGAGGTGTCATTCGTATAATGACCCATACCGCATTTCCTAAGTGGTACTTCTTCGCTATCACAGTATGGCTTCTTCGATGTAGCACGTGCGACTCACCAGATTCAAGGCTATGGCTAACATAGATGGAGTTCAATACCTTCGAAAATACATTTGCTAGGGCGGCCGAACTCAAGAAATAAGTTTTGATAATTTGAGGGGTTTGCTGGTTCCCTTCTTCGCAGATGTTAAGACCTTCGTACAAGATGACTTTGAAAATACTGCTACATTCTCCACTTTGATCCAGAACACGCAGGACTCATTGGCTGCTTGGAGAAAATCTTGTACAAGGCACGAGCACTCAGTTACAGTGTTAGAGTTTCAGTTAGATTGTGTTCCATCTATTTCAGTTGAGGAGGTTGAGGCCATACTTAGCAGATTTGTTGAGTTGGCAGTCAGAGAGAAGGCTAATGGGAACACACTACTGGACGAGGATCTTCTAGAAGACTGAGTATGGAGCATTTATTGTATTTGCTATTTTGGGAGTGAGTGGGAATCTTTGATTCATTTAATGTACCACTCCCTATTCTGGCAGTTTTTAGGGTTAGGGCTGAGGTGGCACGATTCTGGCCACTCTATTGATTGTAACCCTAGCCGTCTTTTGGGACTTGGCTAGCTATAAAAGGGGGAGTCCCCCTCATTTGTAAGGCATTAGAATTAGAAATTAGAGGTCAGAGATTAGATCAGAGCTAGAATTGAGATAGAGTTAGAGCTAGATTGTAGAGCATTTTTGCATAATTTGGAGAAGAGAGAAAGTTTTCCCTTTGAAAACTTTTGAAGAGATTGTTGTGTAACACATTTTATGATAATAGATCTTTCATTGATGATGGAATTCGTCTAGTCATGAAATGCTAGCAAGGTTTCTTCTTCCTTTCGTATCCAAGTAGCTTAGTTCATGCAAAGTAGCTTACTTCGGTGTATGGTGTTTTATTGAGATAGCTTCGCTTTATTCCATACCACTAGCGGCTTGTTGATGATAAGTCTGCCTTGCGTGGTCAACTGGACATTATCTTGTGTTTAACTTCGGTTATGGCTTACATACTTACATGCGTTGTTCTGATGGTGTACGTATGTTAGACTGTAACTTGAATACCTTTCATCTCCTTCGAAGATTGCACCGATTTTGCTGAGGCTGTCCGACGGAGGCTAGGCGAAATCTGGTTGAAGTCTATTGAAACGAAGCCCCATATACCCTGCATTTAGAATAGAGTTCAAATTTCTTAGGCCCTTCCCCTTTTACTTTCCGCACTTTCTGATTAGTTTTAGGAAAAAGAACCACATTGCCAAATCATACACATGAGAATCCCCTTCAAAATCATACATTAGCTGCTAACTGCAAGAAAGCTGGACAATTGTGTAAGTCCCCTCGTACGAACACAGCAATACACATCAACCAAACTGGGTCTATTCGCACTAAAGGAACCTTGGAGTTGAACATGCGAACTTTCTCGCAATCTTAGCGCATGGAATACTTTGATCAAGAGAGAACGGAGTAGCCCAAACTATTTTGTTCTTCGGCTGATTGGTGAGGTCACAAAAATCGCATCAACACAACCTGATCAGGAAAATATGAACTCTAAAAAAGCAACACGTTTTGGCCTCCAAATCTTGATATGAAGAAAATTCTTTGTTTCCTCCTCTTGATGCTAACCTGCAAAAGATGTGAATAATGAATGCAAAGGCCTTCTTAAATAGGTTTTGAGGATAAAAACGCTTTATTCTCCAGCGTTAAATCTTTGAAGCCAATCCTAAACCAAGTTCGTTGAATGTAGACATTGCTTTGAATGTTCAATCACAAAAATTTGAAAATTTCACCAAGTCATGAATTCTCAAGCGCCTCTCTTGGCAGACTTAGACATTTTTCTTGAAATTTCCAAATTTTGCTTGATTTTGACCTCAATTTGATCTTCATTTCCAGACACCAGTTGAATCCAATGAATTGGCTAACTATCTCGTTGTGGAGCTTGATTGAATCTGATATGACTGTTCTGGAGGCAACATTTGATAAAAACTGATTTTGGACCCCCAAAATCTTGGGCACCCCTGGTTAGCAGGGGCGCCTTTACTTATCAAAGATAGAATTTTTTGATGTTCTTCAATTTGTTAAACTCTTCTAATCTCCCAATGAATTCTCATTTCCGGACATTCAAGAGGTTCAATGAATTGACTGTTGGATTCGTCGGATAGCTCGAAGGATTCTGGAAGGATTGTTCTAGACGTTACATCTCCTAAAAACTGAATCTAAGGGTTCAAAAGCTTGGGCGCCCCTGGCTAGCTAGGACGCCCAACTCCTCCAGAGTTAGAATTTTTCTATTTTTTCAATCTTTTCTTTTGACATCTTCAATTTTGCATGTGTTTATCCCTCCATTCAATCTGTGGTATTTGGCATTTGATAAATTTTTTGAGCTCACTGAGAGATCCACTAAAAATCCTATTCAAATCTGAAGGAAATGTGTTGGAGGTCTCAAACCCTAATTTCCACTTTTAGACACTCAATACCTTGGGTGCCCCTGGCTACGTGGGGTGCCCATGATCACCAGACTTAGTCATTTTTAGGCATTTTTTCAATTTCTCAATTTTATCTCTCGTGCAATGTCCTCCGTTTGATCTACAACTGTGGGTGACTAATGAATCTGATGATCTAGTTGAGGCATTCACTGAAAAGCTTGCAAAATTCTAAAGACAATGACTGATTTGGCAAACCCTAACAACTGGATTAGCCCCTCCAAAACCCTAGGCGCCCCTAGCTACCTGAGGCACCTTTAGTTGCCAGAGAGAATATTTTTTATGTTTTTCACAATTTCCAGTTTGCTTCTCTATCAAGACTTCTCTGTTTGATCCGAGATTCCGACTGACTAATTGATCTGATGGACTCACTGATAGATTCACTGCAGAGCCAACAGGATTCTGAGCAAAAATGTCTTGGATGCACAAACCCTAGATACAACATTTGGTAGCTCTAAATGATGGGCGCCCTTGGCTAGCAAGGGCGCCTTTACTTGGTAGTGTAAGAATTTATTTTCACATTTTCAACTTTTCCAACTTCCCTCCTTCATTCTCCATTTCACGAACGTCTTTCTTTGTTTCTCAATCTTTCCAGTGCTTGAGGCCATGAATCTGACACCTAGCAGTTGAGCATCCTCCATTAATGACCTTGGAGCTCCTATTTTAGCTTTTGAAAAAGCAGAATAGACCCATTAAAGAAATTGAAATACTGATCTTTTGACGATTCTGACTGGACTAGCCTAATGAGGAAGTACTTTAAGCCAATCAAAATCAGTTTGAACCCCTAGCGTCAGACATTCTATTTTTAGAAATTTTCGCTAGTATCCATTTGAGAAGAAACCCAAAAAGAGTATTTTTAGAAACTTTCTATTTTTAGAAAATTTCCTAAAATTTAGGGCTGAAAAACTGAGATCTAGGCTTTGTAGAAAACTTCACTCTAAGCAGACCCAAATCCTTAGATTTTGAAATTTTTTAGTTTTTTACCATGCGTGACATGCAAATTTTCATTTTTGACCTTTTTTGACAATTTTTACAAGACTTTTAAAGTTTTACCAACTCTTTCAAAATGTCTTAATGAAGGAAAAAAAATTATTTGGGGTACAACATTGTAATCTTCCCAGGTTTGACACCCCTAGCACTTGGGAGATTATCAAACCTTAGGGATTTGGGGTCTACAACTCAGATCACCAATAGGATCATCAACAAGATATGAGGGAAGCAAGAGGTGATAGTATCCTACCATCAAAAAAGTTGGGGGAACACACTTAGGGTAGCAATGAGTCTAATTTCCAGCCTTGATGTCAATGTCACAACCATTATCAGCCACCACATCACTTCATTTCATACAAATGTTGTTATAGGTGTTTTCGATCATGGGAAGGACTTTTCAATTTGCGACTATTAATGGACTATTTTGAGTCCTTTTATGGCTGTTCTCAACCTCGACATTGCTCACATTTTTTAGTTTTGCAAGGAATTTTCAGTTTTGCAGCTGTTGGACTGTTGTCATGTTGTTGGTTCTGAAAATATCAGGCCTGGAATTGCTGTTATCAGTCATGAATAACTCCAACTTTGCACATTTTAAGGGAGTTTCATCACTAGATAATGTTAGTAGAAGGTTTCAATTGAAGGGAACAATCATTTCAGTCATCAAAGTTCTTATTTAGGTGAGATTCCAACTGGTTTGTAGCTGTGTAACTTCTTTCCAGCCCATACCTAGTTTGATTTGTGCCATTTTTTGGAAGGCACAACTTGCAACATCATTGTAGGGTCCATCGGAACTCAAGGTTTCGCTTATGAAGCTCTAATAGGTGTTCCAAACTCTTCATCACATAGGAGGAACCAACTGGTGCAACAAAAACATGTTTGTGAGTACATGCAGCAGCCTTTGGTCTTGTGGGAGTTTATGGATATTTTCATGCATCTTCAAATCAACGACAATCATCTTGAGAGTGAGTTGCATTCCTTGTCTATACTAATTGGAACCTACATCATTTCCAACTTAAAGCCTTGTGGAATCGGATAATTGAATATTACCCTTTTTGAAAACATTATGAAGCATGGTGGCTCGAACACCCTCAACATCGACAAAATATGTTATCCATCTTAGATAGTTGTTGTCCTAACTTGTGTTAATATTAGATAGATTTTATAAAAATCAAAGGTCGAACAATGTCATCGATTTGGCTCAATAATCCTCTTGCTTCTACTAGTTTACTCAGTAATCTAAGTAAGATCCAGTGTTACCAGATCTTGAGGTAAGTTTAGATCTATAAATAAGCAATTCACAAAGTCATTCGACACCTTCAAGTGTAGAGAGTCTAAGAGTTCTCTTGGCTAATTGTATGCTCTTCTTCTACACCTAGTGTGATCTAAAGAATAAAAAAAATCTCAAGAAGTTGTAAGAAAACCCTATAATTGTCTGGTTCATATAATAGTGAGAAGTCATAACCATTTGACCTCAACCTTCATCATTGTTTTCCCATTCCACTATTAGTGGTGAAACTTTTGAATGATGAAATATGTTAGAAATGTCAACACCCCATTGCTGTTCTATTTGATAACCACTCAATAATGCCCAATATGCTAATGAAAACTATGATTAAGCCATTCTAGAATACTTCACTAATAATTGGCCCCTTACATGATTCTAAAAATTTCATTGATTGTCACCAATATGGCACAACAAGACTTAAAACAAGCTTCTAGGTGATCGCAACCCAACAATAATGTTACTAATAAACATTATTTGGAAGTTACTAATTCATTTGAATCATCCTCCAGCTCTCCCTCAAAGTTTGTCCTATCATTAAAGATTTCTAATGTTGTGTTTTCTTCTTCAACTACTTATCCTTTGCATAATTTTTGAGATGAAGTTAGGACAGCTCTATGCTCGAGCAAAAAATCTTCATTAACATGCTCATCATTGAATTTTGATATCAATAAACCTAGATCCCATGGGCTTATGAATAGTTGACCTTGATTTGGAATTGAAGGATCAATTAATTCACCATGGATGGCTGATTTCTTCAAGATATGTTGATCTGCATTATGCATTGACCACAAACTAAAATAAGCTCTTTTATCAAGTACACTTCTCTCAACAATTTTTTTCTGAAAATCAATTGGTTTCACATCTTTCTTGGGTATTTCCCAATCATATTCCGATCTTTCATCATCAAAATGATTGATATACTCATCACTATTGTTGCCTTGAAACTTTCAACTTTCTCCATAATAGCATTCTCTTTAGCTAAAAATTCAAGAAGGGCATCATGACAGTCTTTTTGGTTAAGAACTTTCTCCTCAACATCAAAGACGTTTGTGTTTTCATCTTCATGTGTCTTATCAACAGTTGCTGATTTAGCAAACTCCTAATCAGCATACTGACCAAACTTTTCATTCTCAAGAAAACTCATGCTGAAATATACCAAGCCAATTTTTTTCGATTTTCACAGTTGCAAGTTACAATGACAAGTACCCGTTAAGGTTAGCTCATAAACCAAAACGATGCTGAAAGCAACTCTAACCAGAATGTACACCAGGATCCCGATGTGGGCAAGGTGTGAGCATTGGTCAGAGGATCTTAAAGGAAATGCTGAAACAAGAACTCTAACCAAGAATGCGTCAGCGAACGACGGGCATATGGTCAGAGGATCCCTATCTATTGCAATACTGGAAATTAACTCAACACCAAGTATGTGCTACTCAATCCATGATGGATAAGAGGCGACCATATGGCGGAGACTTATGAAATTACAATACAAGCAAGTAAATAGGCGGCAAGCCAGCCTCTTCCACTTATTCAGTGGGCTGTTACAAACACAAGATGAACAGAAATGAGAAATATGCTGACACTACTACTGTTCAACTTACAATAATAGAGTTTCAGCAGTTAAGCACAAGATAAGAGTCTTCTCACAGCTGCAACAATGTATAAAGTTATCCTTAATGCCCTCAATGCCTTTCCTCTCAAAACCTAGCTCAAATGAAAGGCTTCAATACAAGCTGTTATGACAGAACCAAGACTGAAATCTGTTATCAGCAATACAGTAGTTCAATGAAATGCTCACAAAACACTCACCACTCACCCAATATGCATGAAAACGAATGCAAATAACTCCTATGATGAAGGCGCCTAAGCTGAAGACACAAAACAGACCCTAAATACTGTTATTTATTTTTGGCACAAATCCCAAGGCATCCAAAAAGGTACGGCTTTATGAGAGGGGCGATTTCCTTCTTAAAATTCAAGTTCTTCAAAATAAAATCTGTAATTTGGAGCAATGGGGCACCCACCCTAGACAAGAAGAAATATGAAATACCCAAAATGAAATCTTTTTGTATTTTTGAATTATGAGTGAAAACTACAATCACCAATATTCTCAACAACTCCAAAAAATAACATGAAAATGCAACTAACTGAATTACAAATGCATTAACTCACAACACAGCTATCCTCACTACAAAATTCACTCAAAACACAAGCAAACCTCTCCACTAGGTGCTGTCTCACAAGCACGAAGTTGAGCCAAGCTAGGAGGCATTCATTCCTCGAAGCAATCCTCTCACCATTTCAGCAGCATAACTTTACTCAAGATGTTGGATGATCAAAATGAAGACCAAGACCTCCTTTTATAAACTTGTGATGACTTTCCAAAAGCTTCTAGAAACCCTGCTTTTCAAATTTTGAAGTAACTCCCTTTCCCTCCAAAGATGGCGTCCCTTTTGTCTTAGAGCAATTTTGACTTTTAATTTAAAATAATCTCCTCAAGATGGGCGTCCTTTTTCAAACATTGATTTTTGAGCTTTAGAAAAATATAAAATATCCTCATGAGGCGCCACCCCTCAAAGACCACTTTTAAAAAACAACTTAAGTTCAATCACTAGGCTAAGGGGGGGTCAACAGCAAAATATAACATTAAAACATGACTTTATTAAAAATAATTCAACTTATCTCTCCAAACGTGCCCCAAAGCCAAAGTTGAGCAATCCAACTGAACATACTGAAGTAGAAGGTTGTTGGCGTTTAAATTAGCACCTCTGGAGTGCTGATTGTAAACGTTCAGCTATTTCAAATGTTTTGCAACACTTCTTCGTTATTTAAAGAGGAGAAGTCCCTCTTTGCTGGGAGCAATGCGTAGGGAAGGGAAATGTAAACTAAAGTTCCTATCTTTTTATGCTTCAGCGGCAGGACACAAGGGTGCACAAACACAATGCGCCGTAGTAAGCTTTTTCTCTGGTTTCTGCAGATCTCAACTACGACTAATCTAGCTTTTATCTATCCAATACCTTCAAGGTAAACAGAGCATGAGGGTAAAGGAGCGGGAATGGGTTGGTTGGATCACCTGAATTCGCCGTCTCCCGAGAATATGACCGAGGCTCTAAACTCTCGGGTATACACCAAGATAAGGTTGGTACAAGCAAACACTCTATACGGTAAACTAGATCTGAGACCTGCAAGGAGGAGGGACTCCTACCGAGGTATGGGCTAGGAAATAGTTCACAAGAAACAACAATTTTACGATGCCTTGGCCAACGAGCTTGCTAAGGAGGAGGGACTCCTATCCGAAGTATAGCTTGGAAGACAACACATTAAACAACAACAAACGATAACTTGTCAATAACAAATGTCCAAGGAGGAGGGACTCCTATCCGAGGAGGGAAATGAAACAACGAGCTATTAAACACAAGACGTGGACACAACTCAAAAAGATTGACCAAAATGCAAGCGCCTTCTAATATTCTCCTTCAAAGCTTCATCAACGAATTACAAAGGTTGGGAAAGAAAAGGCACGAAATCATGCACAATTACAATCGACCAACAAACTCTCATCCAAGAGTGAACAAGTATCCGCTTTCAAAGCTGTTGGACACAATGGCAGCAATTTTGCATAGCAAGTAAAAGTTAAACAAATAATGAGCCCAAGGCTCTTATTTATAGAACTCAAAGGAGTGGACAACCCCAAAATCTCCTTGAGTTAACAATGAGTTCTTGCCAATCAATTAGCAAGATTTATTCCTAAAAAGGGGGAACAAGCAGTTAACTGGAAAACTACTTCAGTTAACTGAAAGTCAACAAAGAGTCAACTGGAAACTACTTCAGTTGACTGAAAGTAAACTAAAGGTAAACTTTAATGAAAGTATCCCTCCAAAATAGACATCCACATTTAGTGGAGATCTAAGATCCACAAATCATGGAAGTCAAATAGACATCCTTAATCAGTGGGATCTGACAATGCATGATTTAAGGAAAGTGGAGTTAAACTTGGAAAGAAGCATCAAGTTAACTCCAACTACATTTAATATCATCTTGAGTTGACTTGGAAAGAAGCATCAAGTCAAACTCAAGTCTCATGAATGCCACTTGGAGGGTGTATGGCGTCCTTCTTTGGTGCATTTATAGTTCGCCACTAATCAGCAGTGTCTCTATCCATTGATTGACTTCATCAGCTTCTGGGGAGTTAATGCTTTGTAGAATGATGACGTGGCGTCGTAGCATGACCTCACCCATTGTGAGCTGATTTCCGAAGTCCATACACTGAGATGCTGCCTCTTCAAACTTGGTTGATAAAGCTGCTACCTTAGCCAGCTTGCAACCATCTGGATCATCAAGAAAGGTACTACGGATGACATCCCTGAACTGGTTCTGTACAGTAACCATCTCGACGTATTCTCCTCCCTCCCGCTAATATTCCATGCAAGGGAAAGATATCACCAACATTCTTGCGAAGTTGATAATAGTGGCAACCACCCGTCTGTAATCAATCAACTTTACTGAATGAGCGTCATAGGCTTTCACCTTTTACGCCAATTGTTCCTTCCAAGCAAAAAGATGTTGTTTGTTTTCCTCAGAGTATACTGATTGATATGCCAATTGCAAATCTGCAATTGTGCTTTCGTCTTCAAGCCTCCTTTCTGCAATCCTTTGTTCTGACTGCTGGATCTCTGCACGAAGTCCATGTGCTCTATCCCGTAACTGGTATAGGTTTGCCAGTATACATCTACCTTTGAGAACAAACTCTTCCACTTGATCTCTCAAGTGTTTGCCGAATGTTATCAATTGCCGATGATTTTGTTCAGCGGGGAGATCTAGTAGTCCTGCTGGTAGGGCTGAGACGTTTGGTGTGCCATGTATCAAGCTGGTTATGTAAGACCTCAGTTTCTGATTTTCAGCCTTTAAGGCTGCTTTTTCTTTACCATCCTTAGCCATTCTTTCTTGTGCGCTCACCGAGGCTATTCCAAGAAGGTCTGCCTCCACCTGTCGTGTAGTCTTCCCGAGGTTAAGTTGAGACAAAGTGTAGTCTCCTACTTGGACCTCGTGTATGCTTTTCTCTACTGGTGGAGCGCAGTCTCTATGATGATCTCACACTCTGCATTCCTTTCTATGTGAACTTGATTCTTCAACCTTTTCGCCGACGTGTCTTGTGGGACGTGATCGAATTCGGTAAAGTCAAGTTCATAGGAGGGGTTTTCCCTCTTTCTTCCTAGGAAGCCTTCAAGCCAAATAGAATCTCAAGGGTCCTCATGGAGGGACGGAGGCCCTGTGGCTAGATGTGTGAGACCAGGCCGAGCAATGTCTCTATGGAAGTAATCCAAGTCGAGCGAGGGGACTTGTGATCGCCAGGAAACCGGTGGATATTGGCGGCTCGCCTTCCATAATGTACCGCCACGTTACTATTGTTGTTTCGCTTTTGTCAAATGACCGGTTCTTCAACAACTACCGCCGCTGGTTCCTCCGTGATAACTTCTGCTGAATCAGGGGTAGCAGTCTCTACTCTTTGTTCTGGGGCAGCAATACCCGCGATTATTTCAGGACTATGTGTGGCTTTCTCCACTGGTGTCCTCTGTGTTCTAGGCTTTGACATCCTCATCCCTCGGGGAGGATTGCACCATTGCTTCTGCCTAGGCTTCCTTTTTGAAGTGGAAGGTGGTGTAGACTGAACCTGTGGCGGCTCTGCTCTGTGAGGTATCACCTTCCTTGATTTCTTGCTGTCGAGATAGAGTTGGCTATTTCTAACCACTCTACTCATTCTTTCTTCTATAGATGTGTCTTCTTTGGCATACCAATCCACTCTCGGGAGCGGTTGGGAGTCAACTGAATCTGCGAAGAATGAGGGGAGAGTGACTTCCCCTTCATCATCGGACAGGCCCTCGATGTCTGCTGACATAAAATCAGCAATTTGTGAGAGTCTGAACCTACTGTAGTTCCTTCTTCACACTTCATACTCGTCTTTGCAATTTACCCAATAATCTTCCATAGAAGACTTATGTGACGAGTGTTGCTCGAGGTGTGCTGCATAGAGTCCTCTGGGATCATAGGATCTTCTATCAATGAGATACTTGAGGTTAAACCTCGCTGTTTCCTGACTCATCATCTTAGCATCTGCCGCGAATCCACATCTATATAGTCCCATCTCAACAAGAAAGTTAACAGCTGTCTTCCTCTTCAAGCGCAAGTAGGCATGAACCTCGGACAATTGTCTCAGGAATTCCATGAAGACTACCCTATCTGAAGGGTATCTTGGTAGCATGGCGAGGTGGCCAATGTAGCCATACACGCGTATGTAGGAGAACGTAGGGAATTGAATGAACCAATCCGCCCAATCCGCCATTGCCTCTCTGGCTATCTGTGAAATACGCACGTGCATCTCATGGTTAAGCTCACGTACTGTATGCATAATGAAGTTATCACTCGTTCTCTTGAAGTGTCGCTCCGCTTGAGTAAACTCAAGACGTGTGAAATGTTCGTGAACCTTCTGCACACCTAAGGTTCCTACATTGTTCAATAACCTGAATTCACCTTGGAAGGTGATCAAGTATACCAGGTAAGAGCACATGTGGAACCTATGAGCTTCCAGATACCCAGTGATTTGTCGGTGGAGTGTGTCACTAATCAAAGTGGCCCAGTCATAATATTCCCTCTTGACAATGATTTTAGCAATGATATAGTACATCCATGGCTGGAATTGACAACCATCTTCTTCTCCAGTGATTCTATTGAGTAGAGTGATTAACACTACGTACTCATCTTTACATTCTCCTCGTCCCAACGGCTTAGGCAAGCTTGCCTTTGTCACTTTTAGCCATTTTTCAGCCATAACCTTTTTACATTTGTCCTTAGCTGTCTCAAATGCCCTCTCACATTTCGTCACTGATATGACTTTGCTATTAGGACATGATGGAATATCAAAACACCGTTCGATATCCTGAGGCTTTAGACTGCAAACAATTCTTCCATCTGCTGCTCTGATTTCTCTGGTGGTAGGATTGTAATGCTTGATACAAGCGATTACAAGTTCTACGCTCTGTAGTGTGATGGGAATTGATGCGGCCTGCAGCAACCCGGATTCTTCAATATTCTGCAATGTGATTTGATTCATGCCTTCTAGCTGCTCCAAATCAACCGCTGGATTTACTTGGTGTAAATTTGTGTCAACTGTTTTCAAGTAATCATGGAGTAAGACCGTCTTGGTCTCTTATTGTACCTGGGAGTACTGCATCTTGAAAAACTTAAAGATTGACTGTAATCTTGACCTTGTTCAGATGATTTTTGGAAACCCTTGAAAATAGCGCCTCGCCGAGAAGTATTTTTCCGGAAAAAATCTGGCACATGGGTTTTGTTCGTGCTTCAATGCTGAACAAACCCAGTTCCTCAGAATTTGGATTCTGAAACTTTTTCGGAAAAACCCCCAAAAATAGGGGCAGCAAGTTTGCTGATTTTGGAAAATTTGTCGAGATGGGTTTCTCTGAAAAATAATGCTGAATCAACCCAGTTGATCTGATCTGATATACCCTGTTGCTTTTTCTGTCAAATGCAAGAAAACCTAAGACCAGAAGAGAGGAAATAGACAGAAGGTGGATTGGAAGTTTTATCTGATTCCCTGAAAAAATCTATGTCTGGATCCAATCCTCAAAATAGCAATCCTCTTCTACTTCAGATCTGCAAGAAAAATTGAAGAACGGATGAAAACCTTGTTCAGATCTATCAATGGCGTCCTTGAGAGCTTGTGGCCAAGGTTGCAGGATACGCCACCCCCTCTTTCTGGGTACGCGTATCATCGTATCTGATACGGGTACGGAGCGGATACGGAGCGGATACGGTACGGATTCGTATCAGAAACCGTGCCCACGCGCGTCTAACATAAACCCTAGTTTTAGCCGTGCCGGATTCAGTTTTAAAAAAAATCCACCCGAATCTTAGAAAGAACTGATGTTAAATTTAAAAATAGATCGAAACAACTTCAGTTTTTTGTTTATAAATAAATCCTAAGGGCCGAAACTGGAGAAAACTACAGTTTTATACGCCTGAATCTAAAGAAAACGGGTTGTTAAATCTAAAACAATAGAAGGAGAACACTACAGTTTTAATCTTACAAATAAACCCTACGGACCTAAACAATTCCGCACAACAGATTCTAAGTTTTTTTGTCCTGAGTGAAGTTGCGCGATTTTTCCAACGACTTGCAAGATTTTCCATTGAACTGCTCAATTTTTCCAATCACCTGCACGATTTCCATTGAAGCTGGGCGAATTTTTTAGGTGCTGACTGCGAATTTTTACTTGGCCGTTTCTGGATTTTTTGTGCTTTCTCGGCGTGGCCCTGCTTTTTTCCCTGCACTTTGGGTGTGCCGTGCTGCTTCTGGTGGCCGCTGGTGGTGTGACGTGCTACTTCGTGCTGCTTCTGGTTGTTGCTGGTGGTGCGTCGTGCTGCTTCGTGCTCCTTCTGGTTGCGTCTGGTGGTCTCCTGTTCAGCGTGAAAGGTATTTTAAATGCTGCGTTTATCCTTAATACTATTATTTATTTTATATTTGCTGCACGGGATAGCCATTTACGGGATGCACGCGTATTAAAATTTATTTATTTTAAAAATGATTTAGATTCATTTAAATTAGTATTATTTAGATTTAAATTTAAAAGTTTTAATTATTCATATATTTTTTATTATATTAATAAATATTTGTTTATTTTTAGTTAATACTATTAATAAATATTTATTTTATGATTAAAATTTTTATACAGATTAAGTGTGAAATTCTATTTTTATAAAGTCTACATTATTATTCTTTATATTTTAAGTTTAAATATATTCTAATTGATAATATTAATAAATTATTAAATAGTTATTTTATATCATTTTAAAATTAATTTAGATTTAAATGGGAGTTATTTTGAATTTAAATTTTTTAATTAAAATTAAAATAAGTAATATTAAATATACATATATACTCTATTAAAGTTAGATACTTAAAATCAATTTTTAATTATTTATGTTTATTTTTCTATTAATATTGCAGGATTGAGGATATTGATCATGGCATCATCATCTGATGTTGAGAACCAGAAAACAATGATAAATGGATCAAACCAGACCCTAAATCTCCATTGTGGAAATACGTCACCATTTTTGAGAAAATTCCTGGGGGTGGAGGTTACAAATGGACATGCCATGAGTGTCTAAAGGAATATAGAGGTTCCTATACCAGGGTTCGTGGGCACCTTTGCCACATATCAGGGAAAGGGTGCGCTGTATGTCCTGGTCCAAATGTTGATGGTCATTCAGGGAAAGCGTTGTCTAAAGATAAAATTGCAAAATATCAAAAAGAACAAGATGAAGCTGATAATCAAGTTCAAGCATCTAAACAAAGGTCAGCTTCAATTCTAAATAGACCCCCTTTGCATCCAGAATCAGCTTCAGAAACATCTATAGGTCAAAAGAGGAGCAATTTAGGACCTCTCGAAAAAGCATTTAATTTGCAGAGTCGAGAGGATACTGATCAAAATATTGCTCGTTGTCTATATGCAACTGGAATTGCATTTAATGTGGTGCGCTCTCCATATTGGCAAGAGATGGTTAGATCAATTAATGAAGCACCAAAAGGATATAAAAGCCCAGGCTATGAGAAGGTTCGTACCACCCTTTTGGCTAAAGAAAAAGACATTATTGATAGAAAATTACAAGTGATTCGAGCTTCATGGAAAATCTCAGGAGTTTCTATCATTTGTGATGGATGGAAGGATGCTAGAAATAGGCCACTGATCAATGTGATTGCAATGAGTCCAAAGGGAGCAATGTTCTTGAAAGCAGTGGAATGCAAAGCTGATGAAAAAGACACCCAATTTATTGCCAATATTCTAATTGAAGCAATTGAGTCGGTGGGGTCAGAAAATGTTGTCCAGGTGATCACAGATAATGCAAAAGTATGCAGAGCAGCAGGGTTGGTCATAGAGGCAAGATATCCAAACATTTGGTGGACTCCTTGTGCAGTTCATTCTTTGAACTTAATGTTACAAAAAATTGGAAAAATCCAATGGATACAAAAGATTTATGAAGAAGCGAAAGAAATTCAAATGTTCATTTCTAATCATCACATGTCACAAGCTATTTATAGACAATTCGCTAAGCTGGAGCTGTTGAAGGTAAATTTCCAAAATTTTAAATTATATTTTTATTTTTTAATAATCATATTTAAGTATATTGTATATTTTAAAATACTGTTATTTTTTATTGTAGGTGGTAGAAACTCGTTTTGCCACGCACTACATTGTTCTTAAAAGACTTGTGGATGTCAAGCAAGCTTTAAAAAGTATGGTTATTAGTGATATTTGGGTAGTTTGGAGGCAATCTCAAACAGATAGAGCAAATAATATTAGGATGCTCATTCTCGATGATAATTGGTGGGCTCAAGTAGATTACTTGTTATCTTTCACTGGACCAATATACAACCTCATTCGTCATTGTGACACAGATAAGCCAATATTGGGCGACATCTATGATTGCATAGATACAATGGTAGAGCAAGTCAGAGAAATAATCATAGCAAAAGAGCAAGACCCCTCTGAATTCTTTTACAAAGAGATATATGAGATAATCAAGAAGAGGTGGGATAAAATGACAACCCCTTTGCAACTTTTGGCATATGCTTTAAACCCTAAGTACTACCATGCTGACATGTTGGCACTCCCAAATAGGACAGCACCGAATATGGATATTGAAGTAGTTGATGGATATAAAAAAGCTTTCAAAAAGATGTTTACAGATCCTAGAGTTGCTGGAGAGATTCGAGATGAGTTTGGAACTTTTGCATCCTCTGATGGAACTTATGCAGATGTTGATGCAATGGCAGATAAAAAAGAAATGGATCCTGTTAAGTGGTGGAATTTCCATGGTGCCACAACTAAACATTTGCAAAAAATGGCTATCAAACTTCTATTGCAGGTTTAGCACTACATGAATTATATTGCAATTTAATTTATTTATTTATTATTGTTTGCATTTGTATAACTTGTAACATCAATTTTTTTTATAGGTTTCAAGTTCTTCTGCATCTGAGAGGAATTGGAGCACATATGGCTTCATTCATTCAGTCAAACGAAATAGGTTGGCAGCTAGTAAGGCAGAAGACCTTGTATACGTTCATTCCAATCTTCGTCTCTTGTCACATTCCTCCACAGACTACATGAAGGGACCTAGTAGACTTTGGGATGTGCAGCCTGAGATGAGTGACATCGATGTATCCATAAATGCATTGACACATCTCAATCCCATTGTTGATAATTCCGACATAGTAGGAGGATCCTTCGGTGCATCATCATCTGGTTCAGAGAGTCTAGTTGGTGGTCAAACTCAATCCAACTATCCTAGCTCTTCACAGAATCTTGATAATTTAGAACTCCAATTTCAGGAGAATAGTGATGATATTTTTGATAGCATGTGATTTGATCAATGTATTTCAATTTTGTTTTGATGATGACATTATATTTATATATATGGTTTTTACAGTCATATATCTGTGGACAGTTATCAGCTATAGCTGTTAAAATGTAATCAGCAATAACTGTTAAAATGTAAACAGCATAGAGATAGGATGTAAATAGCCTGTGACATGTGATGATTAGAAATGAACAGCTTAAAAAACTGTTAAAATGTAATCAGCAATAACTGTTTTTGAAAGCTTTTTTATATCCAGTCATAGTAGTGTGGACAACTATCAGCAATAGATATTAAAATGTAATCAGCGATAGCTATTTTTTAACATGCTATACCTAATAAAACAATATATGTTTTTTGGAATATGTAGCAATTAGGTGTCCATATTGCTTCTAAGATTTGAAGTAATTAAAATCTGCAATCTCCTCGAATAATTTAGAAAAAATTGTTTGACTATATATATATATATATATATATATATGCCGTATCTTGCCGTATCCATATTAAGGGTCTTGAAAAATGGCCGTATCCGTATCCGATACCGTACCCGTATCCGATACCGTACCCGTATCCGTATCCGTATCCGTGTCCATGCAACTTTGCTTGTGGCTGATCTTGATCTCTTAACCTGCAATGAAATAATGAAATGGGACGCCTTCACCTTGAATATATATGTTTAAGCTTCAGATCCACAAATTTGGGGACCTAACTCAAGCTCAAAAGGTGATTTTGGCTTGATTTAAAGTTGAAAAGGTGATTTCCACCAATCGTGGAGCGTTTTAGCCAACTTTAACTCAAAAAGCTCTTGACTTAGTCAACAAATTGACCCTTGACTTCTTTAGGCGTCCTTTTTGCTTTCTTGTAAGTTTTTAAATATTTTCTCTCCTGAAAGTCCTCTGTTTGATCCTGAATCAAGCGTTGTCTGTTGATCCTGAGATGTCGTGGACACATTCACTGCGGAGCTGGATCCAAACTAAAAAGAAATGTCTGGGAAACACGTTGATGAAAAACTAAATTTAGGTCTTCAAAAGGATGGGCGCCTTTTCCAAGGAAAGGCGCTTTTGCTAATGCCTTGGTGAATTTTCAAACTTCGTTCTTCAGCGTTTTGAAATGACCTCTTGTGCTTTGATTTGGATTTCTCGTTGATCAAAGAGTCAGATGATTTCGCTTGATGCTTCATCAGGTACCCAGCTCTGTTCTGTCACGAATGACTGACTTCAGAAAACCTGGATCTTATTTTAGGGTTCCTTTATTCAAGGGCGCCCCTCCTTGAAAAGAGCACTTTTACCTTTTGGCCTGATCATCTTCATCTGAAAAGTTGTCTACTTTGATCTGGATTATCCGTTGAATGCTTCGTCAGATGTCGGTGCTTGCAATTGCGTTTCCGAGATCTACTTGGGCTGAGAAAGTTATCCTGGGAAGCCTTTTGTCATTTATCAGCATCTGCTTGTCAAGAAAGAAGGGCGCCTTTCTTTGGAAAGGCTCTTTTTTCTTAGAACTTTGCCGTTAACTGTGGTTTCCTAATATTTCCTCAACTGCCTCTTTTTGCTTCGTCAACAGTTGCTAGTGATCTATTCATCGGATGATCTGGATGTTTGTTTCACTGTTGAGTCAGCAATCAAACGTCGAGAATGACTGCTTTGGATGATCTTACTGACTGCATTTGACCCTCAAAGATCATGGGCGCCCCTGCTTGAAAAAGGCTCTTTTCAGCATTTTGAGTTCTCTCCTTCGTAACGTTTCCAGAGTTAGTCAAATTTTGACCTTTTTCACTTTCAGGAATCTCCTTCATCAAACAGCATCATTTTTGACCTTTTCCGCCATGGTTGCGTTGTTGAAGCTTTTGAAGCTTAGCTTTCAGCACCTGGTACTGGCCAATCTGCCATTAATGGCTGCAGAGGTTCTAACTTTGTTCCTGAAAAATAGAAATAGACCCACCAGAGTAAAACCTGTCTTTTGATGATTCTGACTTGACCAATGTGATCGTGAAGTCTTTTAATCCTATCAAAATCATTTTCAATCATTTCTGGGAAGGTCCTATTTTCGGGGGTTTCCCTGAAAATAGGAGCGAAAAACCCTAATTTTCAAATTTTCAGAATTTTGCACGTGTTCTTTGACAGAAACCCACCAAGATTCTATGATTGGTTTGACCTAAAACTGACTTAACATGGCATTTTAACAAGATTTATCTCAATTTATACAGAATGCCAAAAAATAAATTTTGGGTACAACAAAGGTCAATCGAGCCGAAACCAACAGGGCCACTGCCAGAAATAGAATTTACTAAAAATAGTAAATTCGTGAAAGTGCTCAGAATGCCGAGAAGAACACATCACCGAAAAGCTCACGAAAAACCCAGAAGGAATCCGCAGTTCAAACACCAATCTGTGAGCACAAGAAACCACCAACCAAGAAACACTAATTTCACCACCAAGAAGCCTACGGGTCTCCAGAATAGGCCAACGGTCAATCAGAAGAAGTCATGTTCGAGAAGGGGACATTACACATGCACTCTTCTTCACTTGCAAATGCATCACTTGAATCTTCTTATTCCATCTTCTTTTCAACCTACTCTTTAGTAGTGGATGCCTCTACTTCTTCCTTTAACATTCCCACTTCTTTGTCCTTGCATTGGTGGCCATCCTTGCATAGGAAGCAAATTTCTTCTCTTTTGAGCCCATTTTTTCTAGTTTCTTCATTAATTGCAATTTCAAGATCCTCTTGAGTTCTTTGATGCAAAGTATTTTGCTCATCTTCTTTCATACTTGGTTTCATATGTTTAGGCTTTGCAACTATCTTTAGACACTCCCTTTTAATGTCTAGGTCCTTCATCAGATTAAGCAATTCTTGCATCAACTCAAACGTCGACTTATCAATTTTAGACATCTTTTCAACTATGTTCTAGCAACTTTCAAAAAAATGGCATTGAAATGGACATTTAGGTGTTGGTCACCAAAACGCAAAAGAGATATGTAGCCACTAAAACTCTATCATGCAATTGAAGAACTCAATAGGTGTTAGCTTAACTAACAGGCTAGCAAGATCACCAACTCTGATACCACTATAATAACCACCCCCAATTTTTTTTTGAAAATGCGTTAGCCTCAATGTAAATGAAAGCATAACAACTTCCTTTCCACTTTTTGATCACCCAAATCCCAATTTGGGCAAGGTAAGAGCATACAATTTCAAGATTACAATTTATTGATTTACAACTTGCTAGAAAGAAGCATCAAGCAACAAGCCATCGAAACCACTTATTCAATGGGATGCATAAACAATACAAGAAAAAAATCATCCACTTATTCAGCAGGAACTACAAGGCACTTTCACTTTTTAGTGGGAAAGCTTATACAATGGTTGAGAACATTTGAACATGCTTCTTCCACTTTTCAATGGTGATCTATTACAATATTACCACTTGTTCAATGGGGTAATTACATCAGCAATAACAAATTTCAACCCACTGGCGGTACTACCATCCAGTGCTTACAAAATAAAGTGCATAGAAATTCAAGCTTTAGGTAATATAACCATCCAAAGCATTACAAGGTTAGCACATATACATTGTGAACACCAAAATAACAGGATTAATTGCTGATATAAAGTGCTGATGTAATCCACTATTGAAACACCCCACAATAGAACCAAATAATATGTACCCAATAATCCATCTGTTAACTAGCAACGTGATATTATGAATGGATGAACTAGAAGGATAGTACAAGTCTGAAAACACCCTTTTTTTTGCTATACTTTGGACAAATCAGAACTGAAACATTGTTGTTGATGCTTTGGAAACTCAGGAAAGGAGAATACAAACACACCCACAAGCAAAATACTAGAAAACTGCCTTAAAACTCCACCCAACACACCTCAAAACACTAAATAGATCTTCATCTCAGCAACATCCAAAACTGAAACTCGATTTGAAGCAAAATGGTGATCTCTGGAATGAAATCACTCCAATCTAGCTTGGGATTATCTCTCAAATCCGAAACTAGAAATCAAATGAGAGTTTTCATCCTCAAAAGATTATGGAAGAACTCACAAGTTCAATCCCACAACATAACAATATGAAAAAACTTCAGCATATCCAAATAAGCCCCCAACACCTCATTTTCTAGCCTTTTTCATTGTTTTTTCAAAAAAGCATTTTTTGCTTTTTCACTACTTTTTCGAAAAAGTGTTTTAGCTTTTTGTCACTTTTTCGAAACAATACTTTTTTGCTTTATTCAGAAAAGCACTTTTATCTTTTTCGCTTTCTTTTTTGAGAAACACTTTTTGCTTTTAATTAAATAATTCATTACATGCAAACATTTAATCACCTTTCTAACAAACTATTACACTAAGTTGTCCTTTAAATATTTCTCAACATTAGACAACAATAGTGAAATATTAATTAAATAACTTAATAACTCACCTAGGTTGTGGAAAGTACTGCAACATCATTGGAATTCAATTTTGGCCACACCATGATGAAACTGAAGCAGTAGGAAGATGATAGACATCAACTTGGTGACTTTCTAAAGATAGCCTACTCCAAGAAGTTTGGAGAGCACCCATAAGGTTGGAAATCGATTCCGAAAGCATCAAAGGGCTCCAACTAACCAACTGAACTCAAACCTCAGAACAATTGCTTTGCAAGACTAATCAAATGCTTCTCAAAGAATGTTGGAGTTCTTCGTAACTAACCAATTAGCTTTTAAAAGACTTGAAAATTGGCTAAATGTGCACTAATTGACTAAGCGCCAAAAGGGGACATTACAACAAAATTCAATAGGAAATAATTGACTACAAATACATGAAATATTCTAGTTAGAGTTAAGGTTATAAAAGCTCAATGGGAAGAGCACTACAAATTACAAACTCCTCATCTTAACCTAACAAGGACCTAAGTCCTCCACTCCCACTTAAAACATTGGTTGTAAGCCATCCAAGTTTGGAAAGAGTTGTGAAGGATGACGACATTGTCTTCTTTGATGGTTTAGATGTAGACCCCCAAATTTGTACTTATTGCTAATGAGGTATTAATTATTGTAGTTGGATTTACCAGTAGAATCCGATGTATGAGTAATGTAATATTTGTTAAAGGTTGATTTTGGTGCTTGGGGTCCATGGATGGTGATCGTAATCATTCCACCCATTCAAAAATCATCCTCAAGTATATACATACGTCACTCATTGTAAAATAATGTCATATCATCCTACTTTTGTAATGTCCCCTTTTTAGCCTGGGTCAATGTCCGACGAATTAGCCTATAAACAGGTCCTCATAGGCTAAAATTGGTGATTAGAGGGCCTTGTGGGGGAGTGAATTAGTTCTCTAGATGGCAATTGGCAGTGTTTTCTTCTCCAGTTCGTTGGCATATTCTGAGGTGATCATCTCCTTGGGTTTTTGGCTCCGTTTATTCAGACTTCCTATTTTTAGTAAGTCAGTGGGACGTTGGGGGTCAACCTTACTATTTATAGTAAGGCATCCAGATAGGCAGAGTGAGCAGTGGGTTAGCCTATGGTGAAGCCAGAATTAATTAATGATGATTATTGATAGAATTATGGTAATTACTTATTATTAAAGTCATTAATTAATGATGATTATTGATGGAGTTATGGTAATTAATTATTATTAAAGTCATACTTTAATAATAATTAATTAATTATAAAGTAAAAATATTAAATGACTTCTTGACTTTATTATAAGAGCATTTAATGATATAAAGTCAAATAATAAAGTCATTGCTTTGTGCACCCAAGTGAAGTTATATTATAAAGTCAACAAAGGCAAATGTTTTTGCTATATTTAATGATTTAATTGCTCATGGAAAATCATGCCATTTGGGAGGTGATATAAAAGGCTTTTAAAAAGCACATAGACTCATTATTCTACACTTTGTCATTTGAAGAGCTTTTGCTTGTGAGAAGAAAAAAACCAGAGTTTGCTGCTATTTGGTCTTTGAGAACGTTCATTCTCTCAGATTCTCTCATCCCACAGGTGTGAAAGATCACCCGAAGGTTGTAATTACAGGTGGCTATGCATCAGAAGTCACATTGTGCTTACTGAGGAGATTATTACAGAGGTTTTGAAGAATATTGGTTTTTGATCAGAAGTATAGTTGCTGATTGATTGTTTAAATTGCTGATTACATAATGCTGGGCTGTACCATCTGATGTTGCTGAGCCGTACAACTCTTGGTTGTTGGCTGTACAGTCTGCAAGGCAGGGTGTGGGAATCCTAGGCTGAAAACGCCTAAGTAATGAGCCTCCTTTCACCTTCATTTGGGGCAGTTTATCCTTGGCTATAAATCTGAAGCATTATTAAGGTGGAGAACTCATCATTTGGTGCCAGGCGTCCATGACAAGGGTTTTCCAGTTGCTGATATACATTTCCAGATTTGCAAATTGTTATGCTAAGGCTTCCAGGTATGGTGATAAATGATTTCTCAGACAAGGCAGTTGCAGTAGTGAATATCTCAGAACCGGAGGGGGGGAGGGGGGAGGAGGGGAGGGCGGGGGTGGGGAATATTTCAATTTTATCCAATGCAAGAGAGATGTCTATGATGTACTTAAATTTATGATATCATATAATGGAGTTCTCTTCCATCAATTGGGTTCTCTTCTCTTATGTCATATGACACAATGCATGTATCACAATGACCTGAATTTTCTTATGTAGAGGAATTACTCTATGCAAAAGATCGATTTCCCTCTGCAAGTTGATATCCTTTCAAATGGGAACATCTTTGTATACATTCTAAGCTAATATTATAATCTTGTAATTCAAGTCATAGTAAAGAAACTAAAACACTAACAAAGGGAGATGACCATCATAAGGAGATTCTATTCCAACCTACCACTTAGATCATTATTGGATCTATACTAATTCAAACTGAATTTAAACTTTCTACACCATGATTAATAGCTTTCTACTAGAGAAACTGATCAAGGCTTTTCAATGCCAATTCTATAGACCAGGACTTACTCGAGTAAAATAGAAACAAAAAATTAAATCAGATAAATAATTTTCATATAAAATGATGCAAAACGAGAGGTATTGTTACAATAAAGTAATGATAAATGAACAAAAGTTTTGACACAGTTTAGATACTCTGCATAATCAATACCTTAATCGAACGCCACTGTGAATTTGGCCATCGAATGGGGTCCAGGTCCCCTATGCCAGTTATAGTACCCATGTACCTTCATAAAACACAATTTAAACTCAAAACCATTTATTCGATCTAGAGAAAAACCCAAACAAATGAAGAAGGGAAGTATATGGTTGTAAAATAACCAAACATTAATGTGGATTCATGCA